>JAUKNK010000921.1:0-42912 GCA_030765055.1 Mantis religiosa
CAGAACAATTCAAACTGTCATTGATGTCACTGCTTTGATATAAGTGATGTGACTAATAATAGTAATAGTAATAATGATAATAATAATGATAATAATAGTAATAATAATAATAGTAATAGTAATAATAATAATAATAATACTAATACTAATAATAATAATAATAATAATAATAATAATAATAAAAATAATAATAATAATAATAATAATAATAATTAATAATAATAATAATAATAATAATAAATTAATAATAATAATAATAATAATAAAATAATAATAATAATAATAATAATAATAATAATAATAATAATAATAATAATAATAATAATAATAATAATAATAATAATAATAATAATAATATAATAATAATAATAATAATAATAATAATAATAATAATAATAATAATAATAATAATAATAATAATAATAATAATAATAATAATAATAATAATAATAATAATAATAATAATAATAATAATAATAATAATAATAATAATAATAATAATAATAAAATAATAATAATAATAATAATAATAATATAATATAATAATAATAATAATAATAATAATAATAATATTAATAATAATAATAATAATAATAATAATAATAATAATAATAATAATAATAATAATAATAATAATAATAATAATAATAATAATAATAATAATAATAATAATAATAATAATAATAATAATAATAATAATAATAATAATAATAATAATAATAATAATAATAATAATAATAATAATAATAATAATAATAATAATAATAATAATAATAATAATAATAATAATAATAATAATAATAATAATAATAATAATAATAATAATAATAATAATAATAATAATAATAATAATAATAATAATAATAATAATAATAATAATAATAATAATAATAATAATAATAATAATAATAATAATAATAATAATAATATAATAATAATAATAATAATAATAATAATAATAATAAATAATAATAATAATAATAATAATAATAATAATAATAATAATAATAATAATAATATAATAATAATAATAATAATAATAATATAATAATAATAATAATAATAATAATAATAATAATAATAATAATAATAATAAACATGACCTTGATAAACGAATGCTCTTCATTGGATGCTCACCTTTGGAAATGGCTTCGGGTTAACATCATTTACTTCGTGATAACATCATGGGATTACAGCGACTTGTTCTGATCGCAAGGAAGTGCTGAAGGGTGGTGTCCAACATTGTCTGTCTTTTCACTTTCCTTTCAATATTACAAGTGAGGTCGGTGTCTTGGTTGGTATCGAACAGATGGTGCTAATGCTCACTTGTTCCGACGTTTCAAATTGCAGCCTTCACTGAGCCTATTACAGATCAGAAGCATCTCTGTTGAGCCCACAATGAATTGCCATCAACTGCTATCCCTAGCGATCTCTGAGTGTTTTGACACATGAAATATTGGCTTCAACTGCTATCCTAGGAGTCTGAGTGTATTGAGATTGGAGCAACTCTGCTATATGGGTGCTTCCAGGGCAATAGTTTAATAAACTTCCAAGGTGTCTGAGTTTAGTGGCGCTTTCGGTATTTGGTGATTTCAGTGTAGAGAAAGCGGAATAATTTGAGAGCTTGTTTGCGAAACCAAATGATCCATGTTATATAAATATAATTCAAGTCCAAATAAGGTAGTTTTACAACCATGATAGAACTTTGTGTAACGAACTGCTAAGTTTGTAATCCTGAACCTATAAAACAAAAGGTATTACAGGAATAATCGAATGAGTGGCCGCCTTGGTGACGTGTGCAACTCGCATTCGTAAAGTCGCGGCTCTGATCGTGGTCTACGTGGTTTTATGTGGTTTACCCTTGCCTCTTAAGTGAATTCTTGGGTTATTTCATAATTTGCCTTTACTTTGTTTCCTTAATTTTGTAAATAGGTGCTTTCAGGATCTTAGTGTACGGCGCAACCGGACAAATAGCGCAGATGCCTGCACATTTTAAATGTTTTAATTGATTTTTTTTATAACTGCAATGGTCATACTGCCGACCGTTCTCCTTTGGAACATATCGAAGGTGTTAACTCGTATTCTTTGGTTGTTTTAATAATTAGATCACGCTTGAATTCACACTCTCATTCATACTTCCAGACTATGGGGAAGATGAATTATCTTGGTCATAGGAAAATCCCCACCCCCACCGCGGGAATCGAGCCCGGGACCCCTAGCATGGTAGGCAAGAGCTCTACCGACTGAGCTACGGGGCCAGCCATTGTAAATGTTCATCTCGGTTTTGGAGGTCTTTTGGAGGACGACAGTTGAATGTTTATGGCTCCGCAGCGTGCCCTGGCACCTGAATGTAGAACTCTAGGCATTTTTAAGCTCTTTCGCGCGTCCCTGCGGCTACTTGACTGAAAACCTGTAGCTTCCTGTTTCTTTATCGCTTAATCCTGGGCAGGTGCGGCTCTGGGAAAATTGATTAGGTGACTCGGAAAATTGGCTAAACTAATTCGCCAAATTATAATCACAAAAACGGATTTTATACTGGAATAGTATTTTGAATTTCGATGGAACTTCCCTCTGTCTGCTTACCTAATGTATGAAAAGCCAGTTAAGTTTAACGTCCTCATTGTAATTTACGATATATAAACGTGAGCTTTCCCGAAGAGCGTCTGCAATTTTCTTAGTTTTTATTCTCAGCTCCTTCAATCAGACACAATTCTGTTCCTTATTCCAACGAGTCTAAGATTTCCTGATGTATTCTGAAGATGCTCCGCTGCAAAGTTATTCTAAACATAGCACTGGTGTTAGTCTACCGACATTTAACACGTCGCGTTTGTCATCATTTTTCCATAACGAAAAAGGTGTTTGGAGACACACCAAGTGGTGTATTAGATTCATTGTAAATCCCTTAAATATGAAAAATTAAACGCTATATATCAGACAGTAATCATTTATCACATAAAAATTACGTTCTTACACAGGATGCAAACTAATAATAAAGACGCGGGGTTCTCCTCAAACGGTTTACCACTTCTACAAACAAAAGAAGAAGAAGAAGAAGAAGAAGAAGAAGAAGAAGAAGAAGAAGAAGAAGAAGAAGAAGAAGAAGAAGAAGAAGAAGAAGAAGAAGAAGAAGAAGAAGAAGAAAGAAGAAGAAGAAGAAGAAGAAGAAGAAGAAGAAGAAGAAGAAGAAGAAGAAGGAAGAAGAAGAAGAAGAAGAAGAAGAAGGAGGAGAAGAAGAAGGAGGAGAAGAAGGAGAAGAAGAAGGAGGAGAAGAAGGAGAAGAAGAAGAAGGAGAAGAAGGAGAAGAAGAAGAAGGAGAAGAAGAAGAAGAAGAAGAAGGAGAAGAAGAAGAAGAAGAAGAAGAAGAAGAAGAAGAAGAAGAAGAAGAAGCAGAAGAAGAAGAAGAAGAAGAAGAAGAAGAAGAAGAAGAAGAAGAAGAAGAAGAAGAAGAAGAAGAAGAAGAAGAAGAAGAAGAAGAAGAAGAAGAAGAAGAAAGAAGAAGAAGAAGAAGAAGAAGAAGAAGAAGAAGAAGAAGAAGAAGAAGAAGAAGAAGAAGAAGAGAAGAAGAAGAAGAAGAAAAGAAGAAGAAGAAGAAGAAGAAGAAGAAGAAGAAGAAAGAAGAAGAAGAAGAAGAAGAAGAAGAAGAAGAAGAAGAAGAAGAAGAAGAAGAAGAAGAAGAAGAAGAAGAAGAAGAAGAAGAAGAAGAAGAAGGAGGAGGAGGAGGAGGGGAGAAGGAGATGAAAGCAAACAAATGGCGAGAATAAATGTGCTCTCGTGTTTGCATGGTTTCTTATGATGGCGCTTTGCAACGCGTAAACTCAGATAATGGAATCGTAAACAGAAAGTAAAAATTATCTATGGGAATCCAATAAGAGAGTTTTTTCTCGAAAATAAAGAATCTATAACTAAAGTTGGAAACCGTTTAATATCGTTTGTTGTTTACACTGTTCTATTCTCATATCATGGAGTACACTTGCTAGTTTAGTCCTGAGAATTGTCTCTCACCGCACCGTTTTGCTGAAAATCAAGAGTAACAGGGAATTCGCTACGCCACTACCGTGTGTGTATTTGAACTTCCGCGTTGCGCTCTGCAACTGTTTCAACGGCCGAAGATCTAAACGCATCGATGTGAATATATGAGAGATATAGAGAGATATACCTGTGAATTACTGATGATTGTTTTAATTGGAGAATGGTGGCTGGTATCCGAAAAGCTTGCATTGTTGTTTCTGCTGCTGTTGCTTTCTCATTAAACAGTTTTGCTACCGTAACGTTACCATCGTAGTCGTCGTTGTCGTCGTCATCATCATCATCATTCGAAGAGCTGCTGGAATTGACCACGGAATTGATTAGCTACATCCGTTGTTCCAGAATTCCTTCATTTTTCCGTGCCTACTGTTTGTTCACTGTTTTCAGGTTTCACTGTTGTAAATGCCTCTTCTGTCAGATCTGTTTCTGACGACACAATTGCATCTTTATTATATCGCCCAGCATTACCCTTTTTCCGGATGAAATTGGGTAAATCGGGTAATAATGGCATGATAATTGGGATTCCTAACTATTTGTGCCCAAGTTCTACCGCAATGCTATCGATTGAATATTTTAGGTCATAGTTAAATATTCATTAAAAGTGTTAGCACAATTGGAAATTCTGACTATAGACGCGCAGATGCAAAAACTGAATCACACGAAAACACAAAGCAAATAAACATATAAATGGAATATGCAAACTAACTCATCCGTAGTCAGGCAATCTCTTATTGATGCAAAAATTGCACGAAAGCCTTGTTTTAATTGCGACAGCACAAGATAAAAATTGTAGTTTATGTACTGTATTTTATATTACTGTACTTGCGTTACTGCCGGTTGCACGATCATCAGAAGCATGCTAATCACGAGTTTAAATGTCGGTACAACGATTTTAACACCTACAGTTGCTATGGAAACGTCTTATTTTCTAATTGGTCCTTATTTTCGTTGATATGGCAGCTATGACGCACCCATTCGCTCCCGCTAATTTAAACCCGTCTAACACGTGGTTAGCAGCTGTCAATCATGTTGATTGACACCGAGTATACTGCGTACACAAACTATCCTTACGAAAGCTTATAATTCTATAGATGTATATAATTTTAATCGTGATAAACGAACCTTTCCCTATATGGCTGCATTACACACTTCACTTTAGATAGAACAGGAACAAGTATAATCAGATATTTAGGAACTGAATGAAGTATGTTGAGCTTAAAATTTCGTACTCTCCTATGCAATTGCAAGCCGAAAAGAGGCGGGGGAAATAGAAAATTTACATTACAGAAAGATGAACATTTATTGAATAACTCGAACGTTTAATTATGGATATATTGAAAATCTCTAACAATACAAGGCAGTTATCTGAAATAAATAGGGTGTGTTAAAACACATTCATATACTTGTGACATAGCTTTAGTCCGATGCTTCACGTATACAAAGAGATACAAAGTTTACTTTCTAATGATGAGGGCTTCATAGGCTTTTACCAGAAAATTTATTATACGTACAAATGTTATTTATCAGTAAATCTTTATGATACGGTACCTTAATAAAATTAGAATGTGGCCTTAGAATTAGAGAGAATGCCTTATTGGAAGAGAACACGTGGATTTAACTGCAAGGACTTTCCTATGAAGGGTTCTGGATTCGTACCAACTCAGGGTTGCATGGGTCTTTGATCCCTGGAGTGGTACCAACAAACTCCTGTGTTTTTCTCTTCCTTTATTTCTTGTTGCCTTCTCTTCTTGTATAGCGTTTACCAAACCACGCATTTCTCCATGCACCGCTGTGTAACGGTTGCCTTGGTTTAGGCCCCGAGAGTTGAAAAATGTTTAAATATTTGGTCTAAAAATCGATATGGACATGTTAAAATGAATAAGAAAGGAAATTGCTAAAATTCAGGTCATGAGATGACGCAACATGTAAGTGATATGATGTGAATGTTTTATGATTTTTGAAAACGAGATTATGAAATGTGTGACGTGAACCAGTAAAAATTAAGTTTGATTGGTAGTAATAGCAACAAGCGAATTAAAAATCAATAATGTTGGTAAAACATCTAGGAAAGAAAGCGTCTTTTGATGGAAGAACATTATGGTGAACAGACGTAAATTCAGTGCCAGGACGAAACCTTGTAAAAGAGTTAATATCAATTTTCTGTTAATTGTAATCAAAGTATACAATATTACTGTCAAGTTTTATACAAAAATTGTATGAATAATGTAAATTAAATAGAATTTCTGGATATTTTAAAAGTAAAAGGAATTCATTGGTATCGAAGTTCATTTAGAAAATTTATCGTTTTCACTCGCGACCACGTCTGAAAATTAAAAGTTCTCATAGTTCAGACTGGGACAGGAATTCTTATCCGTAGTTAATTTCTCTCTGCCTTCATCAGTCACACGTTCGGGCGCAATTTGGTTCGGGATTTCTATGTTTGGGATGGGATGCACGTTGACTGTTTCGAAAATCCAAGTCGAGAAGATAGATATAACAGGGTTAATTCGTTGTATTTTGAGTTGTTTCTTGATAATTGTATTTGATTAAATAAGAGTCATGTGCCTTCTATTTTTCAAGCGTTGTTCCGAATAAAGTTTCGGAGAAGTCAAATTTTGTAACAATTTAATTGTATTATTTGGATTACATTTTACTTGAACTTCCTTTCCCAGTCACGTCTTACTCCCAATATATCGATAAATTCTTACTTTGTTATATTTAAACAGCTCCAACTATTACATAAAAGTTCTTGATCCTACACCACTATTCTTCACACTCACGATTATAATACATCTCTACCAAGTTTACTGATTTTTCGTAACAGTCGTTACTCCTCTCTTAATTTTGTGATTGGCCGATTTAATTCCACGTCACATTACGTCATACAATTATTACCACGGCCAATCACAAAATTACATATATTTTTACTTATTTAAATTACTACATAGACTTACATAATCATTTTCTTATAAATTTATAAGCTTTTCATAACTTTTCTAAATATAACTCGAAACTACTGTTGCAAGACTGAAGCAGCTCCGGAGAGTTTTTATATACATCGAACATCTGAGTGCTAGACCTGAACCAAGGATTCAGATCGGGAAAAAGTAGCAGCTCGTGGTTTCATCTTCTTCCGGGGGGGGGGGGGGGGAGGGGGCGAGTACAACACACAACCCCAGTTACAACGCAGGACGACATCAGGTGAGAATAATCCCGTTCCACACGGTCTACATCTTCCCATCAGCACCATAATCCCGCTACACATGTTGCCACAACGAGGGGCTTCTAAAACGTCGTCTTCAAACATCACATCATCACCAAAATTTCCGCTACCGTTTCTATGCTTAATTTTACATTATACTCATTGCCTACTTCCAATGCCTACTTCTTAAACACAATGGTAACGGTCGATTTCCTGATCAATAGTGTCACTCGAATTCCATTGTCGTGTCTCCGGCTTTTCCAGTTAACAATAAATTACCTCCATTTTGAGCCTTTGTTCTGTCCAGTTTAAACATGAATAACCGTTATGGTATCACTCCCTGCCCTTGCTTCGAAACTATCAATCTACAGCTTCAAAGATTATGTATAAATTTTAAATTTAGAAATAAAATGGTCCAAGAAGCAAAACTGAAGTTTTATAACTATGAGGGTTCCTGTGCTTTTGCATGGCACTGAATCGTGGATAATGAAAGAATAGAACAAAAGAAAATTCATATGTTAGAAATGAAATTTTTAAGAAGAATTGGCCTTAGTGATGAAACAATCAGAGAAGAACTAAATATTCATAATTTAAACGATAAAATAGAAGAGAAGATAAACAAATGGAAGTGCATGGGTGAAGAAAGGATACCGGTTTTAATTAATGGACTTAATTAATTACATACTAGTTGGGGAAGAAATACATAGGACCTACTATAAATACATGGGAAGTGAAAGATGCCAAGACGATAAAGGAGTAATCCCTAATCTCAAAAATGTAGAAGTAGAACAATGACAAGATATCAGTGCTCCCCTTTTCTACTTTAGTCCGCCGCCCCTTTGGTAATACAGCTAAAACTTCATTAGGAAACCAACAGGTAAGTACAATTGTATTCTGATGGATGCCATGATAACATTGTGTGAAACATTTGTTGGTGCACATCTGTGTAAAGGTACCAAAAGTGCTTCTCTCTATATATTTTCTGTGTGATAAAAATGAAGTGATTTAATTATGGGCCCAGAAAGATTTTGCCATTCCTTTTGGATTCGAGTGTTGTCATGGGCAAAGTATATGCTTCTGAAGTAATAATGTAAGGAATATAATATTAAAAGTCTAACCATTAAGTCTAAGCTGGTTAACATGTGCGAAAAATAGCTTTGAATACAGTGCATGAGTCCTGATATTTATTATATCTCTAACTTCTAACGTAAGTAAATATATTAAAATTATGGAACACATAAAGTGCATATTTTGATTGTAATTCTACATTTAATAAAGCAGTGTTAATAGAATGTAAAGTATATCTAAAATGCACAATTATCCTAAAATAATTTCCATACAGCAAAACGAGTTTGAATACTTTGTATCCCTCTACAGTAATTGGCCTATTATGATCAAACAAACTTTAAAATCACATTCTAGTTGTGATGAGGTAATCCTCAAAGTAATAATAACAGAATTAAGAATAAAACTAAAAAATATGCAATAATCACACCCTAAAGTGATCACAATACATGACAAAGTGTTCTACATATAGTGTTCCAGACTTGACGTATCTATGTGTAATAAACTTTGCAGCTTTTAAGGTAAATAAGTTAGAATCATAAAACAAGTTTTAAAACATATATTTTAAACATTTTACATTAAGAAGTGCATTCAAAAGATGGTGTTCATTTTCATTTTTTCATAAACAATGTGTCTCCCCAATTAAAGAATGTCAGGTTATCCGAGCTCGAAAGATACATATCCCTCATAAGGCAATAATAATTAAATTAATACGTATTGTTTTGAAACCTAAAATTAGATTATTTGAAAGCAATCAGCAGGAAACTGAACGATGGGCCGGATAATTGTCGTGAAGAAACGAGATTTATTTGTTTGCCAAACGAGGTCTTTTTCTCTTGACCTCATCACTCAAACGTTGTAGTAAGCTTGCGTAGTAGTCACTGAGTAGTCACTTTTACCCTTCTTCAAGTAATCAATATAAATCATTCCCTGTGCATCCCAGAAAACACTCGCCATAATCTTGTTAGCACCGAGCGGGATGACTCAGGCGGTTTAGTCTCTGGCCCGCATTCGGGAGGCCCGGGTTCGATTCCCATGGCTGACCTACCTGACCCATGGGAGTTTTCGGGGGTTTTCACGGGTCGCTAGGTGAATGCTGGGTAGGTTAATTACATCTCCCGAATTTCCTGTCCCACCATTTCATTTCCATTATAATTTTATATCACCTCTCATCTGGTGGTCTCTTTCAGGGTAGAACTGTCGGTGGGTGTCTCGGCGGTGCATGTCACGATGATGTGCTCTGAGGTAAACCACTTCCTCCTCCGGTAGGTCAGTTGACGGTCTCCGCTCCTCTGCTGGGACCATTTCAGGACCACCAGCCAGGAACCTATACGGCTCTGATCACCTGTCTGCGACCATTAGGGCTGCTCGGCTAATGGGCTCGTTGCCGTGCCGCACTAGGGGAGCGAGTTCGTTGTCCTGGCCTGTCGGGGGAAGTCTCTATCCAAGTAAACTGTAGGGACCGTGTCCTCTGTAATGTCGTGGCTCCTTGGTTCAGCCATGCTCTGTCTCCTTCGCTTCATCCTTCCTCCCGGAGGTGCCCCCATTTGGAGACATAGGAACAATGGGTCCAGTATTGTGGCTTATGTACCGAATCCCCTCCGTAATGAAATCCCAAAGCCATAATCTTGTTAACTGCCAAAATTGACCTTAACTTTTGTGGAGTTGGTTCACCTTGTGCAATTCACTGTTTTGGCTGTGATTTACTTTCTGGCGTGTAGTGATGTATCCAAGTTTCATCCATGGTAATAAGCCATCTGAAAAATTCACTGGAATTTTTACGTTGGAGCTCCACATTCTTAACAGAAACAGTTTTTTAAACTTTTAATCAGGTGTCAACAAACGCGGCTCCCATTTTGCAGAGCCCTTGTGAGAGCCGAAACAATGCTTAAAATATTACCTTCACGTTATTTTGTACGTTCACAGCCACAGCTATCTCAAACAACTTTAATATGTGGTCTTTCAGTACTAAACGATGAATTTTTTCAATGACTTCTGTAATTGTAACATCCACAGGGCGTCCAGAGCGAGGTTCATCACTTGTGCTTGCACGTCCCATTTAAACTCTGCAACCCAATTTTTAATCATTATACATATTTGAAGCAGCAGAGTCTTTCAATGTACTGTTCATTTCCTTCTTGATTTCTTTAGGCGTTAAGCCTTTCAAATGACCATATTTAACCACTGCTCGTTTTTCTAACTCCTCCATTTTCGTGATACCTCTACACTTGTCTTGTTTAAAATCCTGCCATTCAAAAACTAACAAGTGATTGACCTGCAACTATGAATATAAGCTTGTCTAGAGTTAAATTGTAAGATGCTATCCGTCAAACTGGCCAAGTGTTGCCATCTCTATCAGCCGACCCTCGTAAGCGACGCTCTAACAGTGATTCTCTTCGCCCAGTGGTAAAACCAGGCCCTGCCAAGTGAGATAGGAAGTTCGGGTGCCTCATCAAGGTTCGCGAAACTGGCGGGTGTGAAAGATAAATTTCGAGCGCTGCATGTACGCTAACAACCGGATAGGAATTATATTCAATGTCACCAGTAATTTGGCTGCTATGTTGCATACTAATATAAAAGAATCTTTGTTTAGTTCAAAATTTAGTAGTCATTGTATTATTTTACTGCATATGAAGTAATTTCCTTAATATTATTGGCCTATTTTGTACCTTCTTTGAGCTCAATGTACGATATGAATAAGACACTACGTTGGCTAACCTGTACATATTTGAACAAAATTTTAAAGCAGAAAATTGAAATTTAAGTTTTAACGGTATCGAAGCCAAACAAAATTAAGTCTGAATAAAATTTGCATCGATTTGTAAGATTGTAAGGATATGAAAGGTTTGGGAGGACGTATGGGCAGAAAGAAGAAAGAGACTAGATTTTCACAAAGACCTATTGGTAAGAAAGATTTAGCATGTAGCTAAATACCGAAAATTAATATCATGACAAAACCGACATACATATTCACGAATAGTTAATTTTTTTTAGATTAATGTAGCACTTTATAATGTATCAAGGATGTTTTACATACAAAAGCATTCGTTTCGTTAACTTATTATTGCAATAATGCAGTTTACTGGTTTTTTTTTTTTCTTTTAGGGCTCAGCATCTCAAGCTACCAGGAATAAGATGGCAGAAATCGAAAGTGCAGGATTATTGGATATTGTGTGTTTTCTTGTTTTGGTGATGTGCAGTGATCTTCTGGAACATTAGTAATGAAGCACAGTTTTCTTTCCCACGTATACAGTAATTAAGTGTGGCATATCAAATATTTCCTTCAGTTTGAGTTTCATTTCATATTAGTGGAAAGTTTAACAAAACCTTTGAGGAATATTGTGACCAGTACGTTCTAAACTTTTAGGTTAAGTGAAGTTATTTTAGGCAGTTGATTGGGTATATTAGTTTTTATATTAGTAGTTTTAAATTTAAAATATTTGTGTTATATATAAGTCCAGGTAAGGTAAGTAATTTCCAGGTTAAATTACTGCAAAAATAGCTGTGAATTTTCAGATATACCAAAACTGTAGCTGTGGACTTCCTCAGAATGAAATTCTCTTTGATTTCTGTAGAATTTCTTTGTTTATAATTGGCAGGATCTGTGTTTACATATAATCTGGGTGGCTTAAATTAAAATATTTGAGCAATATGGCTGATATGAATTTTATAAACTTTTTCTTTAAATTACAATGATAAGTATTTTGAAGAATTGGGTTCTGTTAACCTAACTCATCAGTTTATATCTACAGCATTGATAAAGAATGTCACAGCTTCCAACAGCAATTAAAAATATGATCTGAGTTTCCAGAAACCCAATCTGCTCTTTCTTGTTTAACGCAGTAATCCCTATGTAATATTGTTGTATACACTACAACAAATAATATACCTGAATAACCATCTTAGAAGAGATCTGGTGGGATTAAAATTGATTTTAAAAAGCTTTACAAGTTTTTAAGTGTAATTTTGCATTGCAAGAAATGATTAAAATATCATTGTGTCATCATAATCATCATATATGCCACCTTTACTTTTATTTCTAGTATTCCACTTATTCTTAAAACATGTACAATGGTGGCTGCAGCTAGGACCTAAAGACAGCGTTTGGCTTAATCTCAAATTAGTAAACCTTCATAAAAAACTAATAGGCATATTTAACAGTGTCAAGGCCTAACACTTAGGTCTTCTTCAATATAGGGTTACCATGTTTTATGAATGACCTTGATTACATTAGGCATTAAAGGCACATGGTGCTGAGCACCTCATACATCGCAACACAGTTTGGACAAATGGGTTTAGAGAAATGACAAGTTAAAGAGACATGTATTATTCTGTGGTACATCTGTTCTCAACGTGTACTTGCCACCTTATATGAGTAATACTATTACACAATTTTTTGTAATTCCAACAATTTTAAGGGTGATATAACTCTATTAGCTGATATAACTCTCTAGAGACAGGAATCTGACACTGTTAAGCGGCCTCTCATTGTCCTAAGTTGGGATGAAAGCCTCAATCTTCAGCATGGAAAAAGGTTGCTTAACCTAATATATGAGCCATCCATTATATGCAGAGATCGGAAGCTACATAATAATTTTGAAAATTAGATAAATCTGCCATAATTTTGCTATATGATGCACTTCTTGTTTCTTTCTAGTGAACACATAAGGGGATTATGGACTGTCAAAAGAAATAATGGTTAGATATGCGAGCAATTAAATTACACTACTAAATTATTTTCTATTTAATACTCAAACACAGAATCCCATCACTTTCACTGTATAACTAAAACTACAAACAATACTAAACGTTCAGAGTGTAATCTTTCAGTGACACACATTCAGTTGTACGTCATGGCCTGAGAGGTTTACACTATACAGAGATCTCCAATTGCCATGTTAGTCAAAAAGTACATTGCTTAAATTCTTACCAAGTTTAAGTAAGCCATTTACTCAAACAACTGCTGTGCACATTAAGCAAATTATACTTCACAGTCAGTTAACCACATGAAATGTTCTCTTATTAGAAGATACTTTTAAACTGCACATATTTTTCTTCATCATTCATTCTGTCATTGAAGCATGTATAAATTCAATTTACCACTTCTACAAACAAATTTATCTTCAGATAAATGAAAAAAAAAAAAAAAAAAAAAAACGGGAAGGAGGTCCTGTATTGTGTGGGCAACACGAGTTGGTTCGGAATATACGGCTTCTATGAATCGAATCCGTAGCCATGGTAACTAGCAATGCATTCTGTCCCTCCAATCTCTCCTCATTCACCTCAACTTTTACGGTCACTTTGGCCTTTTAATAACCAATAGCTAGCTGAATTATCGACGCGCGGGCGCCAAGAGAGCGGCTCCATTACACAATACAACTTGGAGAACTTTTATAAAGAAAAACTAAATGCTAGAACATAAAATATAACCAAAAACGAGTAGGTGACTCGGCGATTCAAACGCATCAAGGAAGAACCGCCCCTAATCCTTGGATCTTACTCGGAATAAATCTATGTGAAGGTCCTTCCGTTGTCTAACCTTTACACTTTACCCTTTTAGAGGAACTAAGTACTTTAATATAAAGCTCCTGACGTTTTTAACAAGTTGAATGAGGTCATCTTTATAAAAGCTGAAAATAATAACTGAAAAGTAAGAAATGTGTAAGTATCACGAATTATCACTTTTTAAATGCTAATAGTGCAACTACAAACCCGTATGCAGAAAATAATATTAGCCTCCACAGTTTAATTGTCCCAATTAAAGCATAGTTAATGTGCCATATAATTACAGAATCTCATAAGCTTTGAATGTTGACTAACATAAATGCAAATTTAATCAAAATGTGAGTAGGCCTGTAAGCTTAAAATTGTTGGGAACTCAATTCTAAATAATTAGTTCCACATTAATCAGAATAAAAAGCTTAGGCTCTCTCCTGTAAAACAATTGTTTATTAGAGAATTCGGACCACAAATGTAAAAGAAGAAAGAAAGACAAACGCATTGAGAATATACACATTTGTTCGTGGGCTCCCGGACCTCTAGTAAAAGAAGGGCTTGCGGATAATCAATAACCGGTAATGGAAGGAGGGAAGCATAAAAAAATAATAAATACTGTTTACGCCTCAGT
Organism: Mantis religiosa; assembly: GCA_030765055.1. Lineage (NCBI taxonomy): Eukaryota > Metazoa > Arthropoda > Insecta > Mantodea > Mantidae > Mantis > Mantis religiosa. Next base: position 14,421 of record JAUKNK010000921.1, read on the forward strand.
AGCAAAATTTCCCTGGCAATGGTGTCCACCACTGATGAATAGCTAATGTTAGCTAATACGCCAACCCCCACGCCCCAGTGGGCCCTACCTCTCGGAGCGTAACATTACCAAAATAAAACATAATTAACCACGAGAAGCTGCAGGCCTATATTGTGAAAAAGCAGAGCCGCGGTACCGCTTTGTATCCCATTCTCTCCTTGCCAGCTTTGCACAATAAAAACAACCAAATACATAGTGTTGCATATAACCTAAAAAGATTTATTATAGTGACTACTAAGAAAGAAGATTAAGTAAAAGATTAAAAATATTTTAATACACCATTCAGTAAAACAGATCAAAGGGGTAAAAAGGTCTTTTACACCATACTGATTTCTTACGTCATACAAACAGTTCCGAAGATTTTAGCCATGAATACATGTGTATGAGTAAAGTCTAAAAAGGTGGGGTGCCTGCAATGGATAATAGAAAGGAATTAAGGAAATCTCACACAACAGTTCATATCCTTTTCTATGTATAAAATTGTTAGGAAATTTTTATTCGTGCACCAATTATATATTGCATACAACGCACGTTTTTCAATTTAAATCATACATAAATATATGTTCATAGCCATCAAAAATCCTTATGGTGCTAGGAATCTTGAACGGAATTCAGATCTTTCTTCTCTAGATAAATGCCATGGCTGGTCCTGTGACCATATAACTTTGACCCTGGTCCAAAATCACGATCCCTATGTGAAGCACAGCGAGCTCCTAAGTCTCAGAGGAGTCAGTACTTTGCACTAAATTTGCCATAACAGTTAATAGGAAACCAGAATTGGTTGACAATAGATGTGTATATTCTACTATCACTTGTGAATACTGCAAGAAATGGAAGTACACATTTCTACTAATCCCACTTTGCTTTTTAAGGATTAGCACAGAGCTAACTTTTCACTTTCGTCACAATTGCGAACTCTCAGAGCAAATATACAACATAAAACAGATAGTGCTGTCATCACTATGAAATCACTGTTACACTCAGAAGAATTACAGTAGTTCTATCGAATCGAATCAATTGAACTTTCTGCTGCATTGGAACACTCACTGAATAGCATTCGGCGCTGTTCATCCACTGAAGACTGTAACATTTTAACAGACTTCTAGGCATGAACATATGTATACCAGGCGAGTCAGCCGCGCCTTACTCGTTTACGAGGTGGGCCACACATCAAACGACATGTGAAGAGTTAAAGAATGTATTAGACGAGATTTGATAAAAAACAAAATTATTTGAGAGGAACTAGGCGTATATAAATTACAGGACAAAATAGGAGAAAATATACAGAACTGGAAAGAAAATATTAATAGAATGAATGAAGTAAGAGTACCGGTTTCAATAAGAAGATATGATCGTCCTGGAAGAAGAGATCCAGGACGCCCTAGAAAAGGATGGGAATACAGAGGCTGACAGAAATATTCGAATAACATAACACGTAACATTGCACGTACCATAAATACTGTAATATTTATTTGGAAACTTTGAATTGTTAAACATGTGTCTAGGAAAAAATATTTAAAATATCACTTTGCATGTATTTACTACACAATCTGTACTGTATTTATTCTACTGTCCCTCTTATTGGTGGACAAAAGTATTCGAACAAACCCAATCGAAGAGAGAGAAAAGTGGTTGGACGTACCCTACACACCCCTACCACATAGCAGTTGTCTTTATGCTATGTCTCGAGACAGTGTGCTCAATGTTATTCAGCCGATTGTAAACTCACAGGTAATATGGGACGTACAGGTAAGGAGACAAGGGTGACAGAGAGGAATATCGTTATAAATATGTAAAAACAAAACAAATCTCTCTGAAATTGCCAAAACCATTAACAGAAGCAAAGCTACCGTGTTCTGCATAATTCAACGCTTCAAACAGTCAAATACTGTTGTAAATAAACCTAGAAATGACGCTCCTTCTTAACTCACCGACAGAGACAGAAAGCAGCTAATAAGAATGTTGAAGCAGAATTCGAGAGTCACTGCATCTGAGATTAGAGGATGCCTTGAGCGATATTCTGGCACTGTGGTTCACATCAGAACAGTTAAACGGGATTTAAGTAGTACTGGGTTATATGTCCGCGTTCCTAGGAAGAAATCATATGTTAATAAGGTGAATGAGAAAAGGCGTATAGAATTTGCTAAACAGAATGTGGTGAAACCAACAGAATTCTGGGATAAGGTTCTCTGGTCGGACGAGAGCAAATTCTGCTTATACAAGAGTGATGGACGTCTTAAAGTGTGGAGACTGCTAAATGCAGAATGGTAACCTAAGAACATGATAGCTACAGTGAAACATGGTGACAGTAGTGTGATGGTATGGGGCTGTATAGCTTCATCTGGCTTTGGGGAACTGGTGTACGTAGATGGGATCATGGACAAATTTGAATAAAAGAAGATTCTTGAAAACAATCTTAAAAAGAGTGAAGAGAAGCTAGTATTAGGGTATGATTATTAATTCCATCAGGACAATTATCCGAAGCATACTGCTGAAATTGTAAGGTTTTGGATCGTGTACAACACTGCTCACAATTTGAAGACATTGCTACAACAACCAGATTTAAATCCTATAGAGAACATCTGGAGGGAACTCGAGGAGCCTATGTGGAAGCATCACATTAGAAGCAAGGATCATCTGAAAGAACTTCTTCAAACTGAGTGGAGAAATATGAACTCTGCAGTTACTAAACAACACATACAGACAATGCCCAAACGATTATCAGCAGTAATTCAAAGAAAGGGGATGATAACTAAATACTAGCTGTTCTCTGTTCGAATACTTATGTCCAGATGTAAAGTAACCGTTTTATTTCTCCTTGTGGGGCAAATTAGTTTCAGGTGATGTTTATAAGTTTATATGTTTAATGGAAGACTCAAGTTTATTTTGTACCATTTGTATTTAGATATACTTACTCTGCGTATCTTTAAAATAATATAAGTAATAAATATGTTTACGTTTGAATACTTATGTCGGCCTCTGTAGCTGACAGAATACGAAGACGGAACAGGCAGAAATACCTAATCCCTGAAGTGAAGAAAAAGGTCAAAGTTATCTTAAGAAAGATTATTTCCAAAGTGGAAACATAGCTGTGAATTAGTAAAACACATTAAGGTGAATATCGTCGATCTACTGATATAGTCTTATATTGAAGTATAACTTTAAAGTAAGGCTATTTACTGTGGAAAAGGTTCTTCTTCAAAATAATACAGGTAAATAAACATTAATATTATATAAGCTCAAATATGCAATTTAAAAAAACTAATTCTTTTAAGAAATTCTTTACATCAGTGGCACTGTAAGATGTTACTTCACTCCGAAGCTTTAGTACAAGATTTAATTAAATAAAATTGCAACTATGAAAAATGTCTGTTCCATAGATAACATTCTCTTATGCGACATTTTACTGTCGCCCGAGTTATGCAATGAAAACAAAGCTGGAAGGGCGAAGGTATACGTTTGCCCATTGCCGCTTTCTTCCACAAAGTTCTCTGATAATGCACAGATCTTTACTTTTCCAGTTAGTTTAGCACTTCTCGCAGATTACTGCTCCGCAGATTAATGGCTCCGTTCTGAATTTGCGAAGTACTTTTGTTCAAGATAAAGAAGTTGATTGTGCTGAAGATGAGCAAGCTGCGGCAAAGAGAGCGAAATAAATCACACATACACACACGCACACAAACGAGGGGAGCGTAATGAACTGTTTATCAAGTGTGTCTGTTACAGTAGCAGGTCTGTTTCCTTTCGTGCATTAGGGATCAGCTTGTTGGGGATAATTGCGTGAGAAAAAGTTCTCAACTCAAAGCAGCAAATGCTTTAACCAAAATGCAAAGATTTAAGAAATGCAGATAAATGCAGTATACTTCTAAGGGGGAACGAAAAAAGTAATTTTAAATAATAACTGAGCTTATACTTCATACTTCTTCAAACAGAAACACATTAGAAATGTTTCAAGAAATGTCCATAAGAGACAAACACAGCATCTGTGATTGAGGATAATGATACACATTTATTACTAACCAATAAGCCAAATTTATGTAACAGCACTTGATATTTAAAGAATAATCTGCTTAGTATCTAGGATTTTCAGTGTACAAGGATAATTGGCAGCTGAAATAGGGGATTTTATGACAAATGAAAGGAGCACAAGTGAATATCTTCCAGGTTAATGTATACCAAAGTAAGTTCCACATGTTCACTTCTGTAAAACTCTGGGGTTTCTTACGATGACGTTAATACTTTTTATAAAAGGATCTTTATAGACATATTTTGTCTTGAGTTATGAATCTTAAAAGTTGCCTTCTACTTAATTAAACTATGTAACTATGGATGATAATAGTTTTATATTTTAATGTACCCTTTATCGGTTAGCCCGCCAGAGTGGTGGTAGACGGTCTGCCTCACGTTCAACAGGTCCCGAGTTCGAATCAAGGTCAGGGTGAGTTACCTGGAAAACGTTTCTTTTTTCTGGAGTTTTCCCTTATCCTGAAAGACGAATGTCGGGTAACTCTAAGCTCAATGGACACTGAACTCATTTGAGCATCATTTAATCAATTCCATTCATCGTCCGAGGAAAACAAAAACTTTTATCGCTTAGGGTGCATTTGTTTAGTATTTGCATATCTTTAAACGATTGTGTAAAAGGATATGTTAGATTTTCGAACAGTTGGACACTAAACAGACGTTAAAAGGTTTTTTGTCTATTTGCCAGAATTCTAAGTGTAAAAGTAAATTATAAAAGCAAGTGCTTTTGAAGGAAAATAAGTATAGAGACAAATATAGAAATAAATAAGGAATGTAACCTGTAAGTTAAAAAATAAATTTCATAATAATAATAAAATAATATAGTAGTGAGCTAAATACCAATTTGGAAATATAATTCAGATATTAAAGAATAAGAAATTAGAAAACAACGCAAAATACAGATGAGCTTCATTCATATATGGTTTCTATATCAAATCTTCTTCAAAACGTTGTTCTAAAACGTATTCTATTTTCTACTTCCTGTTTATCAAGATAAACTTACATCAGAAACGTACACGTTTCTTTGTATTTACAGTTGCTTTATGGCCAATAAGCTAAACCTATGATGGATTTAAAATCCATATTCACTGTATGCAAAAGAATAAAACATAATACAAGATGCGTTCAAGTTAAAACATCTTATTTTTTCAGGACTGGGAGTAGATAGCAATATCTGGTTTCTTTTAAAATACACGTGGACTCTTTGTGATCGCATGATAAAAATGGCAGCACTGTACAGTGCACAGAACTCTAGTGGCAGCGACGAGAGTTAAGACTGTTTTTGATACTTAAAATGGCGACGTTTTCATTACAAGAACAGCGTGTAATCGATGTTCCATTCAAGCTGTCATCATGCGTCAACATCGCCTGACAATTTGCCACGCGCACAGCCTTGTGAACATCCTTCAGCATTCGTGGCACCCACCTGGAACACACAGGCACTTTTCACATTTTCAGATCTTCATGCAGGATTATGTGCACAGATCCCAAGGAAATGCCAATTTTGGAGGCGATGTCTGCAACGCTAAATCGGCGATCCTCCAAAACAACGTCCTCCTTTCCCTGGGTCATGTCATCAGACCGGCTAGTGAGAGGCCGTAACTGTTTTGGTTTGGTGTCACACGATGTTCTACCTTCATTGAACTGTCGCACCCAGGAATACACATTAGACACATCCATGGTACCATCACCACATACCTCACTCAACTGGCGATGAATTTCAATAGGTATCACACCATGAAAATGGAGAAAACGACGCTGTTTTTGCAATGAAAACGTCACCATTTTAAGTGCCAAAAACAGTCCTAACTCTGGTCGGTGCCACTAGAGCTCTATGCACTGGTTCGAATCTCGGTCAGGGTGAGTTACCTGGATAAGGTTTTTCAGGGGTTTCCCTTGTCCTGAAAGACGAATGTTGGGTAACTCTAAGATCCATGGACCCCGGACGCATTGAGCATCATTTCACCCATTTCATTCGACGTCCGATATGACTAAATGTGGGAGGACGTAAATTAAAAAAGAATAGTGCTGCCATCTCTGTCACGCATTCAAAAAGAGTCCAGCTGCATTTTAAAAATGACAGAAGTTCCTACCTGGTCCCAGTCCTGTAAAAAATGAGGTGTTATAACTTGAACGCGCCTCGTATATGTGTAATCTCATGATTTTCTCTGTTCATTCTTTTACAAACTAAACTTTAAAACATTTATTGTTATATTCGCTTAATATGAACTTTTGTAGCAGTTGTTTTCTTGTACCTTGTGGGTTCTATTCTTCACAAAAGCAGTTGCGCAAAGTGTCCTCTAATTCTCATGCATTCTTAAACATAAACAATGAGAATGAAGTTTCTCTTATATTTCCCTTGCTTTTCACTGAACATCATCTCACCCATCATACGCAGCATCTCACTTCGCAGTGTTTCATTGTACACTAAGGGAGAAACTTAACAATATCGAATTCAGTACACCTGTAGAAAACATGTCACTTTTGCTTTGCTTATAAATTTAAGCATAATCGGCAACACTTAACCTTGTAAAGGTTCATTGCGTATTAGTAGGCTAATGATGAGCTGATTTGAATCTCATCTGTTTGATTATCTTGAAGTCGGGTTCGAGATGTTCCTCTGCTACTCTCGCCCCTGTAACTTCATGAGATCTCACCTCCTTGCGTGGTTGCGGTGGAGAAGAAGAAATTATATAATTTCATAAGGATGATAAAATAATTAATCCACATCCAATTCCTTCCCTTGTAAATATAAAGATTTAATTGCTGCAAAATATTTCTTTTCATCGATACAACTCAAATATTAGTAAAGTAGTCCTTGCACAAATAATAATGATACATTAGTCATTTAGTTTTCACTTGAGCTCACACACCATACCTGCATGCTAAACGCATAAAAATAATTAATGCAAAATTTCAAACACTAAAATACGTCTTTACTCGTCGAAGGACACAATCAGAAGGACGCTTCCTTAGATAGTTCTCTTCTCGCTCGTTCACGTTGCTATGGCAATTTAAAGTTTGTTGAATTGTTTTACCTTGATTTCTTTTAAAATTCTCAAGTTTTTGTCGGGAAGCAAGCCAGATGAAAAGACGATTAAAAATCGACGTTTCGGGAGTGTGCATCTCTCCCAGCATCAGGATACTTATAAAATGTTATAACCACGAATGAATCACTGTATATAACACAAATATAAACAAAGACAAAACCTATCAAAATTCGCATTACTGAATAAAAGGCTATTTTCAGTAAATTAAATGCCAGGTCAGGAGATGGCGTGAGTATAGAAAATTAATTGTGTGAAAGAAACGTAACTACTTAACTTGATTATCAAGCTGTACTGATCTGTACTTCTTGAGTCGATGGATTTTCATTTTTAAGGCCGGTTTCCAAGAGGAGCTGAACTGAAATCCAGCATCACGATTAAGTGTGCTCCTCTGGGAAGAAACGGCCAACGCCTCCTTAAGTCTCCGCTCCCAGTAACTTTTGCATTTTGCCAAGATGGTCGTTTCCCGAAAGTTGGCTCTTTGGTCGCTATCAAAACAATACTCTGCCGGACCAGACTTCTCAGGTTGCATTAAACGAATGCTCCGTTCATTTTCGTTCATTCTGGTAGTGACGGTCCTTCCAGTTTGTCCTATATACAGTGTGCCACATTCACAGGGAATGTCATACACTCCTGGAACTTGGAAGTCCAGTTTGTCTTTCACCGGTCTCAACAGTTGTTTAATCTTCGGAGGTGGCTTGTCGATGGTCCTAAAGTATTGGTCGAGACTTCTGCTGATTCAGCAGGATAGGTTGACCGTAAACGGGATGCAGGCTTTTGCGGTAGGCTTATCTGACGCTTGCTTACAGGTAAATTATAATAATAAATCAAAGCGTGTGACAAATGATAAGCAGTTCTGTATTAGATATTCTTGTTTATTTCCGTAATTAATATTAGCCGAATGCCATTATTTATTTAACCCGTCTCAAATATAACACTATACAAATTAATCGAATCTCTTTAAACAAACCATGCATAAGAGCAGTAAATGAAGTCCCTAATTTTACTGGACATTGCGTTGTAATTGTTTCTGCCATTTTATGAATACTGAATTACGACTAACATTCTACAGCTGAACGTTTTTGAGATGCTAATTACAATTGGTAAAAATAAAATAAAGAATAATCCTAATTCAGTTGTTAGTCATTCCTCTGGAAATTAATACTTTTTTCGTTTAACTGCCCTCATTCAAAAGCGTCTCTCTATAATTCTCGAAGACTTTTCCCGTATTAAATAATTTACTTCGGTCACATTGCGTTAGCATGCAATGTATTTAAAGAAGCATTATGGCTTTTTGAAATTTGAAGCACTCGGCAAGCAGGGAAAGAAAAAAATATTAGGTCTAAAAAGGAAAGTAATTATTTTAAAAATGTGAATGAGCTTGACATGATTATATTCCTTTATGGTTTACGTATGATACAAAACTTGACATGCTTATATTCCTTTATGGTTTACGTATGATACAAAACTTGACATGACTATATTCCTTTATGGTTTACGTATGATACAAAACTTGACATGATTATATCCCTTTATGGTTTACGTATGATACAAAACTTGACATGACTATATTCCTTTATGGTTTACGTATTATACAAAACTTGACATGATTATATTCCTTTATGATTTACGTATGATACAAAACTTGACATGATTATATTCCTTTATGATTTACGTATGATACAAAACTTGACATGATTATATTCCTTTATGATTTACGTATGATACAAAACTTGACATGATTATATTCCTTTATGATTTACGTATGATACAAAACTTGACATGATTAAATTCCTTTATGGTTTACGTATGATACAAAACTTGACATGATTATATTCCTTTATGGTTTACGTATGATACAAAACTTGACATGATTATATTCCTTTATGGTTTACGTATGATACAAAACTTGACATGATTATATTCTTTTATGGTTTACGTATGATACAAAACTTGACATGATTATATTCCTTTATGGTTTACGTATGATACAAAACTTGACATGATTATATTCCTTTATGGTTTACGTATGATACGAAACTTGACATGATTATATTCCTTTATGGTTTATGTATGATACAAAACTTGGTTGGCAGGTACATGTCCGTTTTTCGGTCACATACAGATGTATTATTTTATTTTGACAGAAATCATGCGCGGTAGGAATGAGAAGCAACTAAGATGTAAATATTTGTGGCACCTATCGCCACAAATACCACTGTTCTCAAGATACGAAGTCCGGCCGCTGTTACCTGAAGAAACAGCCGAAAGCAACCAGTAGGAAAAGTGCCTCACTTGTAAAGGAATATGAACGTGACTACTTTGAAGTCAGAGGAGAAAATATATTTTGTGTAGTATGCCAAATTGAGATTAAAGAATAGAGACATACTTTTATTGTAAGATACAGTAATTCTAAAAATCACACACAAAAATTACGTTGCCTGCAAGAAATGAGGAGGTTGAGGATATACTATCCAAATCAGAACTCAAGACTTCGTGTACCCAACTGAATTTTACAGGGATTTGTCTGATATGATGGTAAGCGCAAAAATTCAATTTAATGAGCTGCAAAATCCTGCGCTTAAACCATTTCGGGAGAAATATACAGCCTTGAAAGTTCCTTGTGAGTCTACTTTAAGCAAATATTTTTGTCTCCTTGTTATGATGATACTCTGAACAACATTAGACGTTCTGTGCGAGAGCGTAAATTTTGGATTTTAACAGATGAATCCACAGATGCTGCTGGACGATCTATAGCCTATGTGGTCATAGGAATATCATCTCCTGAACGTCCAGATGAAAAATTCTTATTATCATTGGAAGTGTTAAGCGAAATTAACCATTCTTCTATTGACAAGCTGTTTGACGCGCAATGTCTGTTTTATGGCCAGATGGTATAAAAACTCAAAACGAATTATTATTTGTGATAGATGCAGCTCCTTACATGATCAAAGCTGCTTCCAAAATTAAGGAACTCCATGCCAGACTGATACATCCGACGTGTTTGGTTCATGGTCTTCACTGGGTTGAAGAACAAATTAGGAAGAATTTTTTTCTGATGCAGATAATTTCATTTCAAAAGTAATATATATTTAAAGGCCACTTCTAGAAAACTAAAATTCAGAGAACTAGCACCAGGAATTCCTTTACTACCTCAACCTATTGTAATAGGGTTGTTCAACTTGGTTGATGACCGCTCTGCACTACTTTGAGCATTACAGCCAGATTGTTAACGTGAAAATGAATAAATTTTAATTATTAAAGCTGAAAAAACCTTTTATATCTCCACAACTGAATGAAAATGTACAGTTAAACAATAAATTATTTAAGGATACTTCTTTAATAATAAAACAACTTGAATATTCACAGATGGCGCCGCCAGAATCCTTGAAATTTGTGCATCATTTGACACAACACTGAAATAGCGAAGCAGAAACTGAAGTGCTTTAGATAAAAAACCCAAAATGTTCAATTATGTGTCGTATTAGGGACGCCATTCTGAATAATGTACATGAATGTGTGTCTCAGCTAGATGCTTGTGATGTTCATCAGTTTCGTTTTGCACCAGTTACGTCGTGCGATGTGGAACTGAGTTTTTGAAGATACAAACTTTGCGTTGTAACAGAAGAAGTTTTCCTTTTGATAGAGAAGGACGTTGTTGCACTAGTACTAGCATGCTTTTTATTTTCTTAATAACTATTCTAAATTGCTTTCAGACACAACGTTGTCTCAGATACCCTTTCCCAGATGTTCATAGCAGATCCAGATCATTGTTCCTTTTTCATATATCTTTAGACATTGGTTATTGCTTTTCGTGTTTTGAAATGTAGCTCCTTATTTCCTAATGTGTTGCTAGGAGGCGTCATTTCTAAATGCTCTCTTGGAACCAGGAGACACGCACATTTTGAAACAAGCTGTAGTATTACCGAGTAGCTCTGCACTTGTTTACTTGCTCGCAACTGATACGCAACTGACCTGTCCTCCCCTCCAGTTGCAACCGTTCTTAAGTGGACTCGTCCAGATACCACTGCGTATCACTATCAAGATATAAAAATAAATCTGTACTGTCTGCTTACCACAAGAAGGCAAGAGAGTAATGAGGGGGGAGAGGGGTTTGAACTGTTTATCTGCTCTGTTAGTGGATCTGTTTACTAGGAAATGAGTGTATGAGAGTAAATATCTGTAACACATGCTGCCAGATCTAATGTTCGTTTCAGTAACTGCAGTGATAGGTATTATGTATGGGTGAGCTATGTGACAACACTGTAAATCTAGCATCCTTGGAAGACGAGCATGAACACCGTGCGGACAGCAAAAGTGATTACGTTAAATATTCCTCTCCCTTGCCTTCTTGTCCTGGGCAGACAGTAGCTTACGACGTGATTGGCACGGCCAATCTCACGTTCATACATATGTGGACGTCAAATCAAATCTCAAACCACATTGCGCATTAATCACTATCATAATAATTTGAAAACATACCTACGTTAATTCAGGAGGTGTTGGAAACCGTTAATTTCCGTCCTGACATTTTGTTTTAATTCTTCAATTTGTGTGTGGATTTGTTTTGTATACCTACGTAACTTTCGCCAGTAGTAAGGGATACGAGTGGGCCATAAACCGATACAATATAATTTATAGCAGCTAGGCACACTGGTAATTGGGCAAAAGGAAAATGAGTATTTTAAATTTAAGTATGGATTTTCTTACGAAAGCGTATGTACTTTAGAAACGCCCAGCTGATTTACTTTTAGCTTCAATTTTCCTCAAATTATGGTATTCTACTGTATACTGAACATAAGGAGACATCGGTATTTTAGGCGATTGTAAATTTGGTGTTTGGTGAATGAAAGGTTCATGTAGGTAATCTTTCCCTTCGAAACTAAAAATAAGTGACAAGCTTAACTTCCGGCATGTATAAGAAAATTAAGCATCAATTCAATGCATTGTACTTTTGAAATCTATTCAGATAAATTCATACCACATTGTAACTATATGTTTGAATTCCAGTGGCTCTTAATTTGCTTTATCATTTGCCGCTATTGTATCCTCTTGAACCATCGACGAGAACATTTTTAGTTGATTTATTTGAAGCCGACGCTGGCCATAATAGCAGTTGTAATCATTCGAAAATTGTAATTCAAGCAGTAATGGTAATTTAGCTCCTAAATTTAAGTCACTTGAATCTAAGCCAGCGCTGAAATTGTGCACTCCATATTTTTAATTAAAATTGTTTTTATAACTGAAATTTCAGAAAGAAGGTGTGATGCTTCCCTTGGATGTAGTACTTAGCCGCATATCGTATGTTATCGCTACCGGTGTGCAAACACAGAGATTGAGTGCTATAACAATGTCTATATGTTCTGTCAAAGCAACACTCTTTTTAGTCTGTCGACATAAATTCTATAAATATTCATTCACTGTACTTGTGCAATTTTCATTTATGAGCTGACAGACAAAATACGCCCAGCGCATTTACGCGATAACATTGCAATGCGTTTTCCATCACTTTTCTAGTCGGGAATTATTATCTCCGTATTAACTGCATTTCCATTGACAGTTGTCCCGCCAGCTAATAGAACTTTCCTGGATAATATGCACTCTTTTGTGGGGTGTGTAGGTTTACATTCGCTTTTTATATGTTGATGGCTTTTTATATCTCAATTGTCCCTTTTTACGTATAAAACACTTTGAGTAATGCACTATTATGTCCGCATAACTCATTACTAAAAGTGGGCAATTCGTATTAGTGCGAGAGAATGGCAGTAAATATTTCAGGTTATAAAATTTCCTTTTACTGGAAAGTGATCATTTGTTACTCATTTATTAATTTGCAGTTTTTGGTGCAATGCTTGAAGAGGAAATTTAATATTTGAAAAAAAAAAATGCATCAAAAGCATAAAACATTAAGACTAATGCACCAATAGCATTTCATAAATGCAGATTATAAATATAAAAAGCAATATATGTTTATTGCTGTATATTGTTCGGTTCTTTATTATTATTATTATTATTATTATTATTATTATTATTATTATTATTATTATTATTATTATTATTATTATTATTATTATTATTATTATTATTATTATTATTATTATTATTATTATTATTATTATTATTATTATTATTATTATTATTATTATTATTATTATTATTATTATTATTATTATTATTATTATTATTATTATTATTATTATTATTATTATTATTATTATTATTATTATTATTATTATTATTATTATTATTATTATTATTATTATTATTATTATTATTATTATTATTATTATTATTATTATTATTATTATTATTATTATTATTATTATTATTATTATTATTATTATTATTATTATTATTATTATTATTATTATTATTATTATTATTATTATTATTATTATTATTATTATTATTATTATTATTATTATTATTATTATTATTATTATTATTATTATTATTATTATTATTATTATTATTATTATTATTATTATTATTATTATTATTATTATTATTATTATTATTATTATTATTATTATTATTATTATTATTATTATTATTATTATTATTATTATTATTATTATTATTATTATTATTATTATTATTATTATTATTATTATTATTATTATTATTATTATTATTATTATTATTATTATTATTATCATCATTATTATTATTATTATTATTATTATTATTATTATTATTATTATTATTATTATTATTATTACTACTACTATATGATTAAATGAAGTCCTATAACTCCTTAAGTGGAAAATAGGGCCTGCTGAACCACGTAACCTCGTCCCATCCAACGAGGGTGAGTCAATAAGTAAGTCGCAAAACTGGATAGAGAGAATAATAATCAAAGTACCACCTGAAATTTATTTTACATTTTGACATGTTTAACTTGTACATTGAGACACTTAGACCATCTCTTTACAAGTCCGTGAACGCCGGCGGAAAGGACGTGTTTTGGTTACTGTCGCAGCATTATTATCATCATCATCAGTTCCGAAGTGTCGGCCACGCAAAGGATATTTTAGGGGCCCCAACAGATGGAAATCACTAACGGCTAAGTGGGACTGTACGGTGAATGTTCCAACCGTACCCAACGAAATGTTCGGAATTGATCCTTCTGAATAAGGACGGGAATTGCCATTCAGGGGAATCACTCCCTTTGTCTGGAGTCCAGGGCGTTTGAGGCGAATGGCCTGTCGGAGACCGCGCATAGTGGTGCAGTATGTCGTGGCATTCATAATCTCACAGGGAGGCTGGAATTTATACAGTATTGTACAGCCTTGTATACGCTAGAACACGATGGAATCCCTTGAACATTTTTGTTGTTGGTGAGGTGGGATGCTTCCATTCCATGGAAGACCTCTTTGATCCTGGTTGAAATTGGTGAACCCAAGTCATCCAGATTTCGGATGCTTTACCCTCACTTGTTAAACTGTTGGATCCAACTGAATGCAGTTTTCTGAGAGAAACACTGGTTAAAATACACGGGACGCGTTTCGCGATGCAGTTCTGCTGTGGACAATCCTTTGCCCCCCAAAAAATGTTAGCTCACAACCGCACGCTTTCCTCCTTTCCATGCAACACACCCGCCATCTGGCGCTGGCTGTCATTTACTGACCGCATGCAGGAGAGATGTGACCCAACCTCTACAAGCATAGATAATTGAGTCCAAATGCGCGCGCAATTTACAAATGGTGTAAGGAAAATAGACCTTTGTGACTTACCCTCGTAAGCTGTTGATTCACAGTTTTCTTACTGAATTTAGCAACCATGGCTTCAAATCACCAAGGATAGTGTAATAAGTAAAAGAAAGGCAACTCAACACTAAAATAATGGTACTGTATAGGAAAGGATACCATAAGGTTATGTGTATTGTAATTTCTTTGTACACAGAATAAAAGTGAAGAAAAAAAAAACACCGCTAAAGAAATACAAATATAAATTTTGAATGAAGACCCCAACAACTATGCACAAAAAGTATCACTATCTCTTTAAAATGAGAACAAAGAAACTCTGTTAATGCTTATATTTAATAAGCATTTGACAAGCGCTATAGTACATACATTATATTCAGCACAAGTATAAAAAAGTATCTTCAGAGAAAAACCTGAAATTTGTGATTGATTCATATGACATTAATAATGCCAAATTAGTACATGAGTCAGTGTCAGCAACTGTGACATACAATTTATAAATGGCTCTATTTTGTATACTTCTAATCACTTCGGTTGAATTATCATTCACAAGTGCAGAATAAATTATTATGAAAAATAATAATCACATTAAAGCTGTATCAGTCATTTAAAATTGTCCTAAGCTTAACCTTATCTTTGCAGCATAAGAGTATTACAGCATTGAATTTATACATGCTTCAATGACAGAATGAATGATGAAGAAAAATATGTGCAGTTTAAAAGTATCTTCTAATAAGAGAACATTTCATGTGGTTAACTGACTGTGAAGTATAATTTGCTTAATGTGCACAGCAGTTGTTTGAGTAAATGGCTTACTTAAACTTGGTAAGAATTTAAGCAATGTACTTTTTGACTAACATGGCAATTGGAGATCTCTGTATAGTGTAAACCTCTCAGGCCATGACGTACAACTGAATGTGTGTCACTGAAAGATTACACTCTGAACGTTTAGTATTGTTTGTAGTTTTAGTTATACAGTGAAAGTGATGGGATTCTGTGTTTGAGTATTAAATAGAAAATAATTTAGTAGTGTAATTTAATTGCTCGCATATCTAACCATTATTTCTTTTGACAGTCCATAATCCCCTTATGTGTTCACTAGAAAGAAACAAGAAGTGCATCATATAGCAAAATTATGGCAGATTTATCTAATTTTCAAAATTATTATGTAGCTTCCGATCTCTGCATATAATGGATGGCTCATATATTAGGTTAAGCAACCTTTTTCCATGCTGAAGATTGAGGCTTTCATCCCAACTTAGGACAATGAGAGGCCGCTTAACAGTGTCAGATTCCTGTCTCTAGAGAGTTATATCAGCTAATAGAGTTATATCACCCTTAAAATTGTTGGAATTACAAAAAATTGTGTAATAGTATTACTCATATAAGGTGGCAAGTACACGTTGAGAACAGATGTACCACAGAATAATACATGTCTCTTTAACTTGTCATTTCTCTAAACCCATTTGTCCAAACTGTGTTGCGATGTATGAGGTGCTCAGCACCATGTGCCTTTAATGCCTAATGTAATCAAGGTCATTCATAAAACATGGTAACCCTATATTGAAGAAGACCTAAGTGTTAGGCCTTGACACTGTTAAATATGCCTATTAGTTTTTTATGAAGGTTTACTAATTTGAGATTAAGCCAAACGCTGTCTTTAGGTCCTAGCTGCAGCCACCATTGTACATGTTTTAAGAATAAGTGGAATACTAGAAATAAAAGTAAAGGTGGCATATATGATGATTATGATGACACAATGATATTTTAATCATTTCTTGCAATGCAAAATTACACTTAAAAACTTGTAAAGCTTTTTAAAATCAATTTTAATCCCACCAGATCTCTTCTAAGATGGTTATTCAGGTATATTATTTGTTGTAGTGTATACAACAATATTACATAGGGATTACTGCGTTAAACAAGAAAGAGCAGATTGGGTTTCTGGAAACTCAGATCATATTTTTAATTGCTGTTGGAAGCTGTGACATTCTTTATCAATGCTGTAGATATAAACTGATGAGTTAGGTTAACAGAACCCAATTCTTCAAAATACTTATCATTGTAATTTAAAGAAAAAGTTTATAAAATTCATATCAGCCATATTGCTCAAATATTTTAATTTAAGCCACCCAGATTATATGTAAACACAGATCCTGCCAATTATAAACAAAGAAATTCTACAGAAATCAAAGAGAATTTCATTCTGAGGAAGTCCACAGCTACAGTTTTGGTATATCTGAAAATTCACAGCTATTTTTGCAGTAATTTAACCTGGAAATTACTTACCTTACCTGGACTTATATATAACACAAATATTTTAAATTTAAAACTACTAATATAAAAACTAATATACCCAATCAACTGCCTAAAATAACTTCACTTAACCTAAAAGTTTAGAACGTACTGGTCACAATATTCCTCAAAGGTTTTGTTAAACTTTCCACTAATATGAAATGAAACTCAAACTGAAGGAAATATTTGATATGCCACACTTAATTACTGTATACGTGGGAAAGAAAACTGTGCTTCATTACTAATGTTCCAGAAGATCACTGCACATCACCAAAACAAGAAAACACACAATATCCAATAATCCTGCACTTTCGATTTCTGCCATCTTATTCCTGGTAGCTTGAGATGCTGAGCCCTAAAAGAAAAAAAAAAAAAACCAGTAAACTGCATTATTGCAATAATAAGTTAACGAAACGAATGCTTTTGTATGTAAAACATCCTTGATACATTATAAAGTGCTACATTAATCTAAAAAAAATTAACTATTCGTGAATATGTATGTCGGTTTTGTCATGATATTAATTTTCGGTATTTAGCTACATGCTAAATCTTTCTTACCAATAGGTCTTTGTGAAAATCTAGTCTCTTTCTTCTTTCTGCCCATACGTCCTCCCAAACCTTTCATATCCTTATAATCTTACAAATCGATGCAAATTTTATTCAGACTTAATTTTGTTTGGCTTCGATACCGTTAAAACTTAAATTTCAATTTTCTGCTTTAAAATTTTGTTCAAATATGTACAGGTTAGCCAACGTAGTGTCTTATTCATATCGTACATTGAGCTCAAAGAAGGTACAAAATAGGCCAATAATATTAAGGAAATTACTTCATATGCAGTAAAATAATACAATGACTACTAAATTTTGAACTAAACAAAGATTCTTTTATATTAGTATGCAACATAGCAGCCAAATTACTGGTGACATTGAATATAATTCCTATCCGGTTGTTAGCGTACATGCAGCGCTCGAAATTTATCTTTCACACCCGCCAGTTTCGCGAACCTTGATGAGGCACCCGAACTTCCTATCTCACTTGGCAGGGCCTGGTTTTACCACTGGGCGAAGAGAATCACTGTTAGAGCGTCGCTTACGAGGGTCGGCTGATAGAGATGGCAACACTTGGCCAGTTTGACGGATAGCATCTTACAATTTAACTCTAGACAAGCTTATATTCATAGTTGCAGGTCAATCACTTGTTAGTTTTTGAATGGCAGGATTTTAAACAAGACAAGTGTAGAGGTATCACGAAAATGGAGGAGTTAGAAAAACGAGCAGTGGTTAAATATGGTCATTTGAAAGGCTTAACGCCTAAAGAAATCAAGAAGGAAATGAACAGTACATTGAAAGACTCTGCTGCTTCAAATATGTATAATGATTAAAAATTGGGTTGCAGAGTTTAAATGGGACGTGCAAGCACAAGTGATGAACCTCGCTCTGGACGCCCTGTGGATGTTACAATTACAGAAGTCATTGAAAAAATTCATCGTTTAGTACTGAAAGACCACATATTAAAGTTGTTTGAGATAGCTGTGGCTGTGAACGTACAAAATAACGTGAAGGTAATATTTTAAGCATTGTTTCGGCTCTCACAAGGGCTCTGCAAAATGGGAGCCGCGTTTGTTGACACCTGATTAAAAGTTTAAAAAACTGTTTCTGTTAAGAATGTGGAGCTCCAACGTAAAAATTCCAGTGAATTTTTCAGATGGCTTATTACCATGGATGAAACTTGGATACATCACTACACGCCAGAAAGTAAATCACAGCCAAAACAGTGAATTGCACAAGGTGAACCAACTCCACAAAAGTTAAGGTCAATTTTGGCAGTTAACAAGATTATGGCTTTGGGATTTCATTACGGAGGGGATTCGGTACATAAGCCACAATACTGGACCCATTGTTCCTATGTCTCCAAATGGGGGCACCTCCGGGAGGAAGGATGAAGCGAAGGAGACAGAGCATGGCTGAACCAAGGAGCCACGACATTACAGAGGACACGGTCCCTACAGTTTACTTGGATAGAGACTTCCCCCGACAGGCCAGGACAACGAACTCGCTCCCCTAGTGCGGCACGGCAACGAGCCCATTAGCCGAGCAGCCCTAATGGTCGCAGACAGGTGATCAGAGCCGTATAGGTTCCTGGCTGGTGGTCCTGAAATGGTCCCAGCAGAGGAGCGGAGACCGTCAACTGACCTACCGGAGGAGGAAGTGGTTTACCTCAGAGCACATCATCGTGACATGCACCGCCGAGACACCCACCGACAGTTCTACCCTGAAAGAGACCACCAGATGAGAGGTGATATAAAATTATAATGGAAATGAAATGGTGGGACAGGAAATTCGGGAGATGTAATTAACCTACCCAGCATTCACCTAGCGACCCGTGAAAACCCCCGAAAACTCCCATGGGTCAGGTAGGTCAGCCATGGGAATCGAACCCGGGCCTCCCGAATGCGGGCCAGAGACTAAACCGCCTGAGTCATCCCGCTCGGTGCTAACAAGATTATGGCGAGTGTTTTCTGGGATGCACAGGGAATGATTTATATTGATTACTTGAAGAAGGGTAAAAGTGACTACTCAGTGACTACTACGCAAGCTTACTACAACGTTTGAGTGATGAGGTCAAGAGAAAAAGACCTCGTTTGGCAAACAAATAAATCTCGTTTCTTCACGACAATTATCCGGCCCATCGTTCAGTTTCCTGCTGATTGCTTTCAAATAATCTAATTTTAGGTTTCAAAACAATACGTATTAATTTAATTATTATTGCCTTATGAGGGATATGTATCTTTCGAGCTCGGATAACCTGACATTCTTTAATTGGGGAGACACATTGTTTATGAAAAAATGAAAATGAACACCATCTTTTGAATGCACTTCTTAATGTAAAATGTTTAAAATATATGTTTTAAAACTTGTTTTATGATTCTAACTTATTTACCTTAAAAGCTGCAAAGTTTATTACACATAGATACGTCAAGTCTGGAACACTATATGTAGAACACTTTGTCATGTATTGTGATCACTTTAGGGTGTGATTATTGCATATTTTTTAGTTTTATTCTTAATTCTGTTATTATTACTTTGAGGATTACCTCATCACAACTAGAATGTGATTTTAAAGTTTGTTTGATCATAATAGGCCAATTACTGTAGAGGGATACAAAGTATTCAAACTCGTTTTGCTGTATGGAAATTATTTTAGGATAATTGTGCATTTTAGATATACTTTACATTCTATTAACACTGCTTTATTAAATGTAGAATTACAATCAAAATATGCACTTTATGTGTTCCATAATTTTAATATATTTACTTACGTTAGAAGTTAGAGATATAATAAATATCAGGACTCATGCACTGTATTCAAAGCTATTTTTCGCACATGTTAACCAGCTTAGACTTAATGGTTAGACTTTTAATATTATATTCCTTACATTATTACTTCAGAAGCATATACTTTGCCCATGACAACACTCGAATCCAAAAGGAATGGCAAAATCTTTCTGGGCCCATAATTAAATCACTTCATTTTTATCACACAGAAAATATATAGAGAGAAGCACTTTTGGTACCTTTACACAGATGTGCACCAACAAATGTTTCACACAATGTTATCATGGCATCCATCAGAATACAATTGTACTTACCTGTTGGTTTCCTAATGAAGTTTTAGCTGTATTACCAAAGGGGCGGCGGACTAAAGTAGAAAAGGGGAGCACTGATATCTTGTCATTGTTCTACTTCTACATTTTTGAGATTAGGGATTACTCCTTTATCGTCTTGGCATCTTTCACTTCCCATGTATTTATAGTAGGTCCTATGTATTTCTTCCCCAACTAGTATGTAATTAATTAAGTCCATTAATTAAAACCGGTATCCTTTCTTCACCCATGCACTTCCATTTGTTTATCTTCTCTTCTATTTTATCGTTTAAATTATGAATATTTAGTTCTTCTCTGATTGTTTCATCACTAAGGCCAATTCTTCTTAAAAATTTCATTTCTAACATATGAATTTTCTTTTGTTCTATTCTTTCATTATCCACGATTCAGTGCCATGCAAAAGCACAGGAACCCTCATAGTTATAAAACTTCAGTTTTGCTTCTTGGACCATTTTATTTCTAAATTTAAAATTTATACATAATCTTTGAAGCTGTAGATTGATAGTTTCGAAGCAAGGGCAGGGAGTGATACCATAACGGTTATTCATGTTTAAACTGGACAGAACAAAGGCTCAAAATGGAGGTAATTTATTGTTAACTGGAAAAGCCGGAGACACGACAATGGAATTCGAGTGACACTATTGATCAGGAAATCGACCGTTACCATTGTATTTAAGAAGTAGGCATTGGAAGTAGGCAATGAGTATAATGTAAAATTAAGCATAGAAACGGTAGCGGAAATTTTGGTGATGATGTGATGTTTGAAGACGACGTTTTAGAAGCCCCTCGTTGTGGCAACATGTGTAGCGGGATTATGGTGCTGATGGGAAGATGTAGACCGTGTGGAACGGGATTATTCTCACCTGATGTCGTCCTGCGTTGTAACTGGGGTTGTGTGTTGTACTCGCCCCCTCCCCCCCCCCCCCCCCGGAAGAAGATGAAACCACGAGCTGCTACTTTTTCCCGATCTGAATCCTTGGTTCAGGTCTAGCACTCAGATGTTCGATGTATATAAAAACTCTCCGGAGCTGCTTCAGTCTTGCAACAGTAGTTTCGAGTTATATTTAGAAAAGTTATGAAAAGCTTATAAATTTATAAGAAAATGATTATGTAAGTCTATGTAGTAATTTAAATAAGTAAAAATATATGTAATTTTGTGATTGGCCGTGGTAATAATTGTATGACGTAATGTGACGTGGAATTAAATCGGCCAATCACAAAATTAAGAGAGGAGTAACGACTGTTACGAAAAATCAGTAAACTTGGTAGAGATGTATTATAATCGTGAGTGTGAAGAATAGTGGTGTAGGATCAAGAACTTTTATGTAATAGTTGGAGCTGTTTAAATATAGCAAAGTAAGAATTTATCGATATATTGGGAGTAAGACGTGACTGGGAAAGGAAGTTCAAGTAAAATGTAATCCAAATAATACAATTAAATTGTTACAAAATTTGACTTCTCCGAAACTTTATTCGGAACAACGCTTGAAAAATAGAAGGCACATGACTCTTATTTAATCAAATACAATTATCAAGAAACAACTCAAAATACAACGAATTAACCCTGTTATATCTATCTTCTCGACTTGGATTTTCGAAACAGTCAACGTGCATCCCATCCCAAACATAGAAATCCCGAACCAAATTGCGCCCGAACGTGTGACTGATGAAGGCAGAGAGAAATTAACTACGGATAAGAATTCCTGTCCCAGTCTGAACTATGAGAACTTTTAATTTTCAGACGTGGTCGCGAGTGAAAACGATAAATTTTCTAAATGAACTTCGATACCAATGAATTCCTTTTACTTTTAAAATATCCAGAAATTCTA
Source organism: Mantis religiosa (assembly GCA_030765055.1). Taxonomy (NCBI): domain Eukaryota; kingdom Metazoa; phylum Arthropoda; class Insecta; order Mantodea; family Mantidae; genus Mantis; species Mantis religiosa. The sequence continues at coordinate 37,025 of JAUKNK010000921.1, forward strand.
TTTAATTTACATTATTCATACAATTTTTGTATAAAACTTGACAGTAATATTGTATACTTTGATTACAATTAACAGAAAATTGATATTAACTCTTTTACAAGGTTTCGTCCTGGCACTGAATTTACGTCTGTTCACCATAATGTTCTTCCATCAAAAGACGCTTTCTTTCCTAGATGTTTTACCAACATTATTGATTTTTAATTCGCTTGTTGCTATTACTACCAATCAAACTTAATTTTTACTGGTTCACGTCACACATTTCATAATCTCGTTTTCAAAAATCATAAAACATTCACATCATATCACTTACATGTTGCGTCATCTCATGACCTGAATTTTAGCAATTTCCTTTCTTATTCATTTTAACATGTCCATATCGATTTTTAGACCAAATATTTAAACATTTTTCAACTCTCGGGGCCTAAACCAAGGCAACCGTTACACAGCGGTGCATGGAGAAATGCGTGGTTTGGTAAACGCTATACAAGAAGAGAAGGCAACAAGAAATAAAGGAAGAGAAAAACACAGGAGTTTGTTGGTACCACTCCAGGGATCAAAGACCCATGCAACCCTGAGTTGGTACGAATCCAGAACCCTTCATAGGAAAGTCCTTGCAGTTAAATCCACGTGTTCTCTTCCAATAAGGCATTCTCTCTAATTCTAAGGCCACATTCTAATTTTATTAAGGTACCGTATCATAAAGATTTACTGATAAATAACATTTGTACGTATAATAAATTTTCTGGTAAAAGCCTATGAAGCCCTCATCATTAGAAAGTAAACTTTGTATCTCTTTGTATACGTGAAGCATCGGACTAAAGCTATGTCACAAGTATATGAATGTGTTTTAACACACCCTATTTATTTCAGATAACTGCCTTGTATAGTTAGAGATTTTCAATATATCCATAATTAAACGTTCGAGTTATTCAATAAATGTTCATCTTTCTGTAATGTAAATTTTCTATTTCCCCCGCCTCTTTTCGGCTTGCAATTGCATAGGAGAGTACGAAATTTTAAGCTCAACATACTTCATTCAGTTCCTAAATATCTGATTATACTTGTTCCTGTTCTATCTAAAGTGAAGTGTGTAATGCAGCCATATAGGGAAAGGTTCGTTTATCACGATTAAAATTATATACATCTATAGAATTATAAGCTTTCGTAAGGATAGTTTGTGTACGCAGTATACTCGGTGTCAATCAACATGATTGACAGCTGCTAACCACGTGTTAGACGGGTTTAAATTAGCGGGAGCGAATGGGTGCGTCATAGCTGCCATATCAACGAAAATAAGGACCAATTAGAAAATAAGACGTTTCCATAGCAACTGTAGGTGTTAAAATCGTTGTACCGACATTTAAACTCGTGATTAGCATGCTTCTGATGATCGTGCAACCGGCAGTAACGCAAGTACAGTAATATAAAATACAGTACATAAACTACAATTTTTATCTTGTGCTGTCGCAATTAAAACAAGGCTTTCGTGCAATTTTTGCATCAATAAGAGATTGCCTGACTACGGATGAGTTAGTTTGCATATTCCATTTATATGTTTATTTGCTTTATGTTTTCGTGTGATTCAGTTTTTGCATCTACGCGTCTATAGTCAGAATTTCCAATTGTGCTAACACTTTTAATGAATATTTAACTATGACCTAAAATATTCAATCGATAGCATTGCGGTAGAACTTGGGCACAAATAGTTAGGAATCCCAATTATCATGCCATTATTACCCGATTTACCCAATTTCATCCGGAAAAAGGGTAATGCTGGGCGATATAATAAAGATGCAATTGTGTCGTCAGAAACAGATCTGACAGAAGAGGCATTTACAACAGTGAAACCTGAAAACAGTGAACAAACAGTAGGCACGGAAAAATGAAGGAATTCTGGAACAACGGATGTAGCTAATCAATTCCGTGGTCAATTCCAGCAGCTCTTCGAATGATGATGATGATGATGACGACGACAACGACGACTACGATGGTAACGTTACGGTAGCAAAACTGTTTAATGAGAAAGCAACAGCAGCAGAAACAACAATGCAAGCTTTTCGGATACCAGCACCATTCTCCAATTAAAACAATCATCAGTAATTCACAGGTATATCTCTCTATATCTCTCATATATTCACATCGATGCGTTTAGATCTTCGGCCGTTGAAACAGTTGCAGAGCGCAACGCGGAAGTTCAAATACACACACGGTAGTGGCGTAGCGAATTCCCTGTTACTCTTGATTTTCAGCAAAACGGTGCGGTGAGAGACAATTCTCAGGACTAAACTAGCAAGTGTACTCCATGATATGAGAATAGAACAGTGTAAACAACAAACGATATTAAACGGTTTCCAACTTTAGTTATAGATTCTTTATTTTCGAGAAAAAAACTCTCTTATTGGATTCCCATAGATAATTTTTACTTTCTGTTTACGATTCCATTATCTGAGTTTACGCGTTGCAAAGCGCCATCATAAGAACCATGCAAACACGAGAGCACATTTATTCTCGCCATTTGTTTGCTTTCATCTCCTTCTCCCCCTCCTCCTCCTCCTTCTTCTTCTTCTTCTTCTTCTTCTTCTTCTTCTTCTTCTTCTTCTTCTTCTTCTTCTTCTTCTTCTTCTTCTTCTTCCTTCTTCTTCTTCTTCTTCTTCTTCTTCTTCTTCTTCTTCTTCTTCTTCTTCTTCTTCTTCTTCTTCTTCTTCTTCTTCTTCTTCTTCTTCTTCTTCTTCTTCTTCTTCTTCTTCTTCTTCTTCTTCTTCTTCTTCTTCTTCTTCTTCTTCTTCTTCTTCTTCTTCTTCTTCTTCTTCTTCTTCTTCTTCTTCTTCTTCTTCTTCTTCTTCTTCTTCTTCTTCTTCTTCTTCTTCTTCTTCTTCTTCTTCTTCTTCTTCTTCTTCTTCTTCTTCTTCTTTTGTTTGTAGAAGTGGTAAACCGTTTGAGGAGAACCCCGCGTCTTTATTATTAGTTTGCATCCTGTGTAAGAACGTAATTTTTATGTGATAAATGATTACTGTCTGATATATAGCGTTTAATTTTTCATATTTAAGGGATTTATAATGAATCTAATACACCACTTGGTGTGTCTCCAAACACCTTTTTCGTTATGGAAAAATGATGACAAACGCGACGTGTTAAATGTCGGTAGACTAACACCAGTGCTATGTTTAGAATAACTTTGCAGCGGAGCATCTTCAGAATACATCAGGAAATCTTAGACTCGTTGGAATAAGGAACAGAATTGTGTCTGATTGAAGGAGCTGAGAATAAAAACTAAGAAAATTGCAGACGCTCTTCGGGAAAGCTCACGTTTATATATCGTAAATTACAATGAGGACGTTAAACTTAACTGGCTTTTCATACATTAGGTAAGCAGACAGAGGGAAGTTCCATCGAAATTCAAAATACTATTCCAGTATAAAATCCGTTTTTGTGATTATAATTTGGCGAATTTAGTTTAGCCAATTTTCCGAGTCACCTAATCAATTTTCCCAGAGCCGCACCTGCCCAGGATTAAGCGATAAAGAAACAGGAAGCTACAGGTTTTCAGTCAAGTAGCCCGCAGGGACGCGCGAAAGAGCTTAAAAATGCCTAGAGTTCTACATTCAGGTGCCAGGGCACGCTGCGGAGCCATAAACATTCAACTGTCGTCCTCCCAAAAGACCTCCAAAACCGAGATGAACATTTACAATGGCTGGCCCCGTAGCTCAGTCGGTAGAGCTCTTGCCTACCATGCTAGGGGTCCCGGGCTCGATTCCCGGCGGTGGGGGTGGGGATTTTCCTATGACCAAGATAATTCATCTTCCCCATAGTCTGGAAGTATGAATGAGAGTGTGAATTCAAGCGTGATCTAATTATTAAAACAACCAAAGAATACGAGTTAACACCTTCGATATGTTCCAAAGGAGAACGGTCGGCAGTATGACCATTGCAGTTATAAAAAAATCAATTAAAACATTTAAAATGTGCAGGCATCTGCGCTATTTGTCCGGTTGCGCCGTACACTAAGATCCTGAAAGCACCTATTTACAAAATTAAGGAAACAAAGTAAAGGCAAATTATGAAATAACCCAGAATTCACTTAAGAGGCAAGGGTAAACCACATAAAACCACGTAGACCACGATCAGAGCCGCGACTTTACGAATGCGAGTTGCACACGTCACCAAGGCCACTCATTCGATTATTCCTGTAATACCTTTTGTTTTATAGGGTTCAGGATTACAAACTTAGCAGTTCGTTACACAAAGTTCTATCATGGTTGTAAAATCTACCTTATTTGGGAATTTTAATTATATTTATATAACATGGATCATTTGGTTTCGCAAACAAGCTCTCAAATTATTCCGCTTTCTCTACACTGACATCACCAAATACCGAAAGCGCCACTAAACTCAGGCACCTTGGAAGTTTATTAAACTATGCCCTGGAAGCAGAGCATCTCAACATAAAGTAGTTTAAGAATGGGTTGGGAGATGACACCTGGGAAACCATACCATATCAGTGTCAAAAACACTCAGAGATCGCTAGGGATAGCAAGTTTGATGGCCAATTTCATTGTGGGCTCAACAGAGATGCTTCTCTCTGGTGAAACAGGGAAGAATTCTCTGCCTGTAATAGGCTCAGTGAAGGCTGCAATTTGAAACGTCGGAACAAGTGAGCATTAGCACCATCTGTTCGATACCAACCAAGACACCGACCTCACTTGTAATATTGAAAGGAAAGTGAAAAGACAGACAATGTTGGACACCACCTCAGCACCTTCCTTGCGATCAGAACAAGTCGCTGTAATCCCATGATGTTATCACGAAGTAAATGATGTTAACCCGAAGCCATTTCCAAAGGTGAGTATCCAATGAAGAGCATTCGTTTATCAAGGTCATGTTTATTATTATTATTATTATTATTATTATTATTATTATTATTATTATTATTATTATTATTATTATTATTATTATTATTATTATTATTATTATTATTATTATTATTATTATTATTATTATTATTATTATTATTATTATTATTATTATTATTATTATTATTATTATTATTATTATTATTATTATTATTATTATTATTATTATTATTATTATTATTATTATTATTATTATTATTATTATTATTATTATTATTATTATTATTATTATTATTATTATTATTATTATTATTATTATTATTATTATTATTATTATTATTATTATTATTATTATTATTATTATTATTATTATTATTATTATTATTATTATTATTATTATTATTATTATTATTATTATTATTATTATTATTATTTATTATTATTATTATTATTATTATTATTATTATTATTATTATTATTATTATTATTATTATTATTATTATTATTATTATTATTATTATTATTATTATTATTATTATTATTATTATTATTATTATTATTATTATTATTATTATTATTATTATTATTATTATTATTATTATTATTATTATTATTATTATTATTATTATTATTATTATTATTATTATTATTATTATTATTATTATTATTATTATTATTATTATTATTATTATTATTATTATCATTATTATTATTATTATTATTATTATTATTATTATTATTATTATTATTATTATTATTATTATTATTATTATTATTATTATTATTATTATTATTATTATTATTATTATTACTACTATATGATTAAATGAAGTCCTATAACTCCTTAAGTGGAAAATAGGGCCTGCTGAACCACGTAACCTCGTCCCATCCAACGAGGGTGAGTCAATAAGTAAGTCGCAAAACTGGATAGAGAGAATAATAATCAAAGTACCACCTGAAATTTATTTTACATTTTGACATGTTTAACTTGTACATTGAGACACTTAGACCATCTCTTTACAAGTCCGTGAACGCCGG
>JAUKNK010000922.1:0-25763 GCA_030765055.1 Mantis religiosa
ACGTTTCGGGAGCGTGCATCTCTCCCATCTAGAGGATACTGATCCATTCAGCATCTAGACGATGCTGATCCATTCAGCATCCTGAAGATGGGAGAGATGCACGCTCCCGAAACGTCGATGTCACAACATCTTCTTACCTGGCTCGAAGCCCGAGATCGTCTGGAACATATACGACGCCAGGAAAGATTCAGCTCATATTTCACTTACATTACTGTTATTTAAAGCTGAAAACAATGAATATGGAAAAACTGTAGCGAAACTGAGCACTTATGGAAGTTTGTCAAGACAACATAAACGTAGAGTAGTTGATGTCATATGCATACTTCAAGACAAGCTAATGCCATGTATCCAAATATTGTGAACCAATCTTCTGAGTTAAGTAAGAGCTTAGGGATTACATATACTTAATTATAAGTTTCCATTCTACTGTTATTTAGAATTTATTATCTCTTAAGAGACCTCTATGCATGAAATACCATAACTACCTTATTTCTGAGTAACATTAGATGATGGAAAGTTTTACCTTACTTCCAGTAAACAACTGCGATGGATGAGTTGCGGGTCTACTCCATTTTCTCGATTATCTGAAATATTAAAATACAATATATGTCATTTATGTATTTACTTAATGATGGTGGGTTCATTGTTGACGTCATATGTTAGGTATCTTCTATATAGACAAAGTAAGGAGTACAAGCGTAACCACCTAATGAGAGGAGGAAGTATTGCATCCACCCAATGCTGAGATTTCCCTTAATTCCAAAAACGTATTGTTCGTGTTTGTGAATGTATGTGTGTATGTGGGCCTGTACGTGTGTGTGTGTGGGTGGACAACATGGCACTGGGGGCGGGTTTACTCCGGGACCTCCGGTTTCCCCCGCCATCTCATTCCATCGGTGCTCCATCTTCATCTCATGTATCATCAGTGTCATCACCTGCGGTGCCGTATGTAGTAAAAGCGGGCGTTAAACACACTACACACACACACACACACACACACACACAAACACACACACACACACACATCACACACACACACACACACACACACACACACACACTGTACGTGTGTGAACAGCGTAACTGAAAAATAAAAAGTTGGGTAAATCTAGTGCTGCGTGATTTAACCGATTAACCGAAACGATTAATAAATTAATTCTTTATTTTAGATTAAATATTAAAAAGAATTAATCCATTAATCGAGTCGATTAAAATTAATCGATTACAAGTAACTATTAATCAAAACTCTTTTAGCCAAATTTGGCCCTCTTTGTTTTGATGTACTGCTTCCAACCTAAACAGCCTTTCCCAAAGCATCAAACTTTCACTAGACATGTAATGTTCTTTGAAATTTGAGATAATATAACACCTGTTAGCTAAAAGAAATGACTCTGAACCCCGAGAGAGTCTAAATAACACTTCTGTTGTGAAATATTCTAAGAGGTACATAACTACATACAGATGCTGACAGAGAAGTTTCTTTCCTTACAGCTTGTGTGTGACAACATATCGTATACAACTAATTATTTATCGCTTGCAAGCATAAACTGAGCTGTACAACCTTGAACAGAGCACTTCGATTTCGCAGCTATAGAAACAATAGCTGATCCCTCTTCTCGGGGCTGGTGGTGGTGTAACTTTGCTGTTAACTGCAGTAAGCCAGTAGCGTTTCTGAGTTCGTGACAATGAGTGAAATTTTTTGTGTTAAAACAGTTAAAATAAGGAAACACGTTATAAAAACAACTGCATGTCAGTCTTACAAATCTTAGTAGATATTTATATAATACGTTACTAAATAATTACTTTAAAATATTCATCTAATTCAGTGCATACATAAAGCATGTGCACTTGATGCAAACAAATTTTGAATTTAAATATTTAAAAGTTTCATAAATAATTAAATGTACAGAGTATTAAAGTAGTTTATATAATCCTTACACTTGGTTTCTGAACAGAAAATATATCGATTAATCAATAAATTAATTGATTAAAGTAACACTGTTAATCGATTAAAAATTTTGATCTATCTACAGCACTACTTAAATACCAAACTATTATCTAAATTAAGCTCTCCCTAAATATGGATATGAATATTTTCAAGAAAATCTGTCAATGTATATTAACTCTTCTTTACATAAAATTTCATTGTTCTTTAATGTCAGAAAATTCTAACAATTTTGATTAAACTACAATATACTAAAGAATACTAAAGATGGCAGCAGCAACAGGTGCTAAAATTTGTGCTCCGTGTGGAAAACAAGTAAAAAGTTCGCAAATGAGAATGGAGTGTAATGGGGAGTGCATGAGATGGTTCCATGCTACATGTGTAAAAGTTTCAAAAGAAAAATATAAAGAACTATCAGGGAATGGTGACGCAAACTGGATGTGTGAGAGAGAGGACTGCTTGCCGCAACCTAACCTACAAATACTGCAGTCATCAATAGCGGAGCTAACAACTAAAATAGAGTTCACGGTGCAGGAATTAAGAAAAGAAAATGAAGAAGTGAAGAAAGCAGCTTCATTCATGAATGAGTGCTTTGAAGCGTTGAAACTCAAAATTAATGATTTAAACATCAAGATGGAGCAAAGCATAAGATCGATCTATGATACTAAGATAGATGCGATGGAAAATGACATCGAGGATGTAAAACAATATCAGCGAAAGAATAACCTAATTATCAGTGGCATACCACAAGTGGAAAGGGAAGATGTATTTGATACTGTTATACAATTTGCAAATGCCTTAGATGTCCATTTGACGTACAATGACATCGATGCAGCGCACAGACTTCCCTCCAGAAAACATGAAGTAAGTACCAATCTAAGGAATCCGCCTATACTGGTTCGCTTTACGTGCCATTGGAAGAAAGAAGAAATAGTCCAAGCCAGAATAACAAAAAGACGAGTATCCACTGAAGATATGGGATTACCTGGACCCCCTCAACTAATTTTCGTCAATGATCACCTGACGGCTCTCAATGATGGCATAGCAAAAAGAACAAGGGATTTAAGGAGAGAAGGGAAGATAGTAGGAGCGTGGACCAGGGATGGCAAAATCTTCATACGAGAAAAACAGTTTGGACCTTCAATAAGGATCATGGGGAAGAATCACCTTCTGGCATATGAAAATAAGATAACCTCAAATAATACAAAAACCACAGCAGCAGTGCAGAACGAAACAAGAGAAGCTCAGTGAAGTGCAGTGTCTTAGGTTTCTATTTTGTGATGAAGTGCAATATTTGTACCTTTCATGTGTGATTGTGATAACATTATAGGTGAGTTCAAATATGATTCTGTAGATGATTATTTAAACATTACAAGATCTCAACCGAGCCCAAAGGTAAGAATTGTGTACCTGAATGCTAGGTCTATTGTAAACAAATTAGATGATATTGAGCTTCTTGTGGCAACAATAACTAAAGTAGATGTAATTGTCATAGCGGAAAACTGGCTCAGGGAAAACATAATTAACTTTTTTAATATAAAAAATTTTTATGCACATCATGTTATAAGGAAAATGACAGGAGGTGGAATTTCAGTGTATATTAGAGATGTATGGAAAACGTCTGTACAAAACATAGTAAACAGTGACCACAGTATCCTACACATAAACCTGAAAAGGGATCTAATAACACTTGATATCATTGCAGTTTATAATCCTGATGATCAAAATACTGGCAACTTTCTCACTGATATGGAAACTGTACTGTGTAGGAAGCTTGCAAAATCAGCCATGATCATAGGCGATGTAAATATTAATTACCTCACTCAGAGTAAAAGTCTTGATAACTATAATACACTAATTACAAGTTTCAATTTTATACAAGGTAATAAAATATATCCAACAAGAATAGGCAAAAGCTCAGCTACACTAATTGACCATGTACTTATCAATAACAATGATACCCCAATATCTATATCTAACATAATGCATGATATCAGTGACCATAACATACTTATAATCGACATAAAAGAACATCTTTGCAAGGCCCTTCATGATAAGTATATCAATTACAGAATGTCAGTTCAAGAATTTAACACTATAAATCATAATAAACTTTCCTTATTTATACAAAATACTGGATTTAACTGTGTCACAAATGACCCTAATGAATATTATAACTCATTATTGCAGTTTATAAAGGAAGGGGCTTCAGTCTGCTCCTACAGGTGCCGAAAGGTTGTGTCAAATAAACTGACACATAAACCATGGGTTAATAGTAACTTTTTGGCTCTAGTTAAAAAGAAAAACTTACTGTATAGCAAAACAAAATGCAAATTTCCCTCTCCGATAGCAATTGAACTGTACAAAAAGTGTGCAAATGAAGTAACTAAAATGAAAAGGGAACTTCAAGAAGCATATTACTCAAATAAACTGAATAACTCCTATGATCCAAAAAAGGTATGGATGACAATAAATGGAATCTTAAGAAATAAAACCCCAGTACATTCCAATCAAATAGAAACAATAATGATAGGTAATCAAAAAATAGTAAATCAATTAGAAATATGTGAATCTTTTAACCAATACTTTGTAAATATAGCTGATCAGTTAGTGAAGATATGTATAACTACACAATATACTCCATCACCTTATAGTTCAGTACCAAATAGTCTTTTTCTATATCCAACAGATAATAATGAGGTTCTAAAAATGATAGCAACAATAAAAAACAAAGGTAATAAAACAGATAATATTTTATCAAATGAATTGTTAACAAAGTGCAAGTACAGTTTGGTTCCACACATTGTAACCTTTATTAATGTATCACTTAGTTCAGGTTCAGTACCTGATGGTTGTAAAATCACACGAGTTGTCCCAATTTATAAGACAGGTGATAGAGTAATTATGGATAATTACAGACCAATAAGTATTATTCCTGTATTTGCCAAAATTCTGGAAAAAGTAGTAAAAGTTAGGTTATTACAGCATCTAGAAAAACACAACTTTTTTCACAATCATCAGTATGGATTTATTAACAAATCTAGTACTCTTGCTGCCACGGTAGATATTATCGTACCTATTCAAAGAGCTCTGGATAGAAATCGTTTAGCTGCTGGTTTATTTATTGACCTAAAAAAGGCTTTTGACACTGTAGATCATACTTTATTACTAAATAAACTTGAGCATGCTGGTGTAAGAGGACTTCCTCTCAACTGGTTTCAGAATTATCTCAGTAATAGGAAACAATTTGTAAATATGAACAACATTTCCAGTTCTCTATCAGTAATTCATCATGGTGTTCCACAAGGTTCTGTATTAGGTCCTATATTATTCCTAATTTTTATAAATGACATAGGATGTTTAAGACTAAAAGGTAAATTGACTATGTTTGCTGATGATATATGTTTGTTATATATAGATAACTCTGAGCACCAGCTGATATGTGACATACAGCAAGACCTGAATGCATTGAATAGCTGGTTTAAGGGCAATAAGTTAACATTAAATGTCTGTAAAACAAAATATATGTTATTTCATAAAAGATCATACGTACCAGTAGTAAATAACAAGATACATGTTGATAACGCAGTGATTGAAAGAGTAACAAAAATCACATATCTAGGTTTGATTCTAGACAGTACGCTCACATGGAAGGACCATATCATGCATGTAAAAAATAAGATTCTTCCTGTGATAGCTGTAATTCACAGGCTGAAATTCAAAGGATTCAGTGTAAATCATTTACGAAGTATCTACCACGCTTTAATTCAATCTCATTTGGATTACTTAAACATCTTATGGGGTAACTCTGTTAAATATTTAATTCATGACCTCGAAGTACTTCAAAATCGTGCCTTGAAAATAATCTACAATCTACCCTTTAGAACAAACACAAAAACACTCTACCATGTAACTAACATTTTACCATTACAACTAAACATAGAGTTGTCATTGCTAATATATCTCCACAAAATAAAAAATAATCTTCTAAAGTCCAATCTAACATTTGAAAGCTCCTCACATATATATAATACAAGAAATAAAGGAAACTTAACAAAACCAACAGTGAACACTTCTACTTATGGCCTGAACAGCTTAACCTCACACGTTATCAACTTATATAATGCACTGCCACTGGAACTGAAAGGCTGCAGGAACATAAAAGGTTTTAAAAGGAAAGTTGCTGAAAATTTACTGAAGGCATATATTGATAGCTGATAAAGTGTTACACATTTATAGCTGGTTTGAAAGCTGAACTATTTAAAAATTAATATGGATTAATGTCCCATAGAATATGTAGCTTCTATTTTTCTGTTAAGTTCTTTGTTACTATTATTTCTTGAGTTATAGTGAATGTCTGTATCTTTGTATGTTTCATATATGTTATTCTTGTACGGTAATTCATTCCTACTCTAAAAATGTAATATAAGTATTGTTAAGGGCTGTTTGCCATCATTTTATATATTTTTGTACTGTTCCCTAGCATGAGCTATGGCTCTGGGAACCTTTTCAGATAACAATAAATAAATAAATAAAATATATATAAAATAAGTATTTGCACAACAATCTAACTTCGAATTGTATTTTGGAATACTCTCTGCAGCTAACTTCGTCCTCAATGAGTTTATAAGAATTATTATAATTGTTAAGTCGTAAGAGAAACACATTTTTATCACACAGAAAATGAACACAGTTTTCATTAAAGTAACTTACTGCATTAACCGAGAAATTCCTTGTTATTCGTTTGAGTTATCAACGTTTATAAGCTCCTAAATCGCGATTTCGTGCGCGTCATATAGGTATCGATGTGCATTTTGCTATCTCTTAAGCGTAATGTACTCCCCTTGTCCCTGCAAAGATATCTACAATAAAGCATTTCTGAAAATATCTGGATTAACATGTAGCAGACAGGACAGTAAGCTTTTGTAATAATAGTAACAGAAGACTGTAATTTTAATCCATACCACAACTACTCTGAAGCTGTTTAGAATTTTAAGTTCAGTAATTTTGACAAAATCAATCAAGGTGTTTAACCTTACCCAACTTTATGTAGTCAAAAATTCAAGTAGATGGTAAAATAACTCATAAATGCACATTAAATATGGCGTTTCCTACGGAATTCTGGAACCATTGCGGGACTTTTTTGTATCTTAAATAATAAGATTTAATTATTTATGTAGTAATGTACTTCTTAAAGCATGATTACGACACATATCGATACTGATATGCTTAATTATTGTTGTAAGACACGATGAATGATACAGATTGCTTTATGCTAATAGCTTTTTGTTACCCAGAAATGTGCCCGCTTTTACTACATAAGGCACCGCAGGCGGTGATGATACAGGAGAGGAAGATGGAGCATCGGTGGAACGAGATGGCGGGGAAAACCGCCCCAGCACCGTGTTGTTAAACAGACTTCAGATACAAAAAAGAACTACTTCTGGCCTTATACAAGCTCCAGGAAGTTTGACTGATCAAGATTTAAAACTTTTAGGAATATTTTGAGACACAAAGTTAACTAGGATGATAACATAGGTTATGTTTGCAAAGGACTAGCACATTATTTGTTGAGAATATCTAAACACTGATAATAAACTTCCGGTGAGTTATTTAAAACAAATTTAATATGCACTATTTGAAAGGATCTATAAGTGTGGTTTAGGTACTGCTTTATGGCAATATTAGCAATCTAGAGGGTGCTTTTACTTTAAGGTTATTCATATTTTTACCAATGTATCTTTAAGAAAATCTTTCCATCTTCTGTGTAGACAGGAGATAATTTTAACAGTAAGTAAACAACTATCATATATCTATTTGAACTTCTGTTATACGTACATTATAATATTGGTGATCATTCAGAATGCCCGCCTCGGTAGCGAGGTGGTAGCATGTCTGCCTCACGTTCAAGAGGTCCCGATTTCGAATCTCGGTCAGGGTGAGTTACCTGGATAAGGTTTTTCCGGGGTTTTCCCTTATCCTTAAAGACGAATGTCGGCTAACTCTAAGCTCCATGGACCCTGGACACATTTGAGCATCATTTCATCCATTTCATTCACCGTCCGATATGACTTAACGTTGGAGGATGTAAATTACAACAACAAAAAGTCATTCAGAATAGTGATGCTCATAATTACAATACCTGGAATGCACGTAAACTTAATGTACCATATCCATCATTATTATTCACTGACAGCAACAATAATTATTTCATTGATAGCAGCAATTCTATAACGATTACCACGTTATGTAATAGAACTGAATGAAAATAATTTCTACCACAGAGTCAATCACAGTTCGGTATTAATCCATTTTAGAGCATAGTAAATTTCTAAAATGTCGTTGCATACTTTAATTTTGACCTCTTGTACCCAATGATTTGATTTCACTTGTTGTACGCAGTATTTAAAGACTGTAGTACTGTAGTAGCAGTACACATGTGTTTGAACCCGGTCTACCTAATTGAGAGGTGAGTGACCTAGCCTCTCAGCTGTGGCACGTTTTCTGTTTGTTGTAGAGCACAAAACCCAGGAGAAAATATATGCTATGATTGAACAGACTGAATGTATGCAGATGCGAATACATCATGATCACTGAGCTTTATGCAGAAAGGTACCCCGACAGGCAGTTACCTTGTTCATAGATATTCTCACAAATTTAACAACACTTGAAGGAGAACGTGGCTTGGGATATGGGAAGTTCAAGAGAGCATAAAGCATTGATCGTGCAGGAGTTCGTGATGCAGAGATCCATTACATTTTCACATAGATGTTACGGCAGATAAGGATTCACAGTACGGCCTCCTTGATATTCTGATTTGAATTCAAATTCCCTGATCAATACGACTCCTGTATCACTTATGCTCACTCTAAGAGAGCGTATCCACAGTTACCAAGTACGAAACATTCCACGAATTTGCAACGGAGTACGCGATAATGTTCATAAAATACTCGATGTCCGTTAAATTAAAAGCATGCTTGAATTAACCATCCTGATACTCTGACTTAGGGAATGAATCGAAGTAGAAAGAAGCCTCAGAGAAAATGTAGCCTCCATTTTTGTCTAGAAACTAAGCAATAATTGCTTTCAGACCAATGTTCATATGAACCTTATTTTAAGGTTGTGATACAGATATACTCTGAATACGCGAATGGCATTTATTGCATTCTTCTTTGATGTGTTTAACGCTATGACCATGACAATACTGCAGATAGGAAGAGAAGTTTCATTAATTAAATAAGTATGGGAAAGTTGCGAATTTGCAAGATCCGTCCCTAGTGATAATTTAACTTGCTTATGTTCTCTGGTGGGTGTTTGGAGTCAAATTGTATGCAAGAAGTGGTAATTTCTTAATTGATGTGTAAAGGTACGTACATGCTGTGTTCAGAACTGGCGTCTGCATCCTGTATAGTATGACGAATTTCTTTTTTAACTGATGTGATAGCTTATTGGCTTCCACTGGAAGCCTTCCAGGTACATCTTGATGCGAAAGGAACTGATTATTTTATTATGTATATTGATTCTAGATTTTATCTACTGTGAGTTTTCAGGGGCATTATAGAAAACTAGATTACAAATTAGACGTTGCTATGGTGATTTGCAATGCTTTCAAATGCCCATATGAATAGCAGAAAGCTCAGAGAAGATGTTTAATGAAAATATATAGTGCATTTCATATAGCTTTCTCTACCAATGTCAAATTCACTGTAAATTTTAACGAGTAAATTTTCTTGAAGTGCTCATTTTATCTATTTCCCAGGTAAAGGGAACAAAACGAAATTCAATAAGAATGAAGGACGCTCATAGAAAAATTTGAACAGTATTTCATTTGTCATGATAATATCTGAAAAATATGATCGTTTAATGTAAATTAGGTTTTTGGAAAATAAAAGATATAGAAATGTTTTCATGCTTAATGCTTCTATAGTGAGCATTATGAGGTCACGGATTTTTCTGGTCCATAAATGTTTTCAAAGACATCCTAGGCGAATGCTGTAATACATCTCCCAAATTTCGTGTCCCTTTATTACACCTCACTTCTTTCATTTCACCTTTCAGCCTAAGTTGACGGAGGTTTTGGCATGCATGGTAGAAAATTTGCTTTCTGTAAATCCTGTCATCCGGATCGGGGAAGCCTCCGAGTTCCTGGCTCTCCAAGGGTGGCAACGGGAGTCGGTTGCACGAACAACCACTGAGAGTTTTAATCTGTAGCTCTTCGGGACCCTGCCATTGCTATCGTGTCTCCTCAGGGCTAATCACCATTAGTATACTCTCACCTCACCCCTCCTTTATGGAGGGCGCCCTGTCGATGGCGTAGGCACAGAAACTTTCGTATGTTAGGTGCTAAGTAGACCTCTCAAAATCTAATCGTAGAGCTAAGGGTGGTTCTGAGTTTGATTAACATGTTTCATTTGTTATTTATCAATTTTTCGTTGTATTTAGTTATGCTGGTCTCTCTATCTCACTCACACACCCACACATACACACACAAATGGTTCTAAAAGATTTTCTTTTTTGAGATTCGAATATGTGTATCTCCGGTAAAGTTGCTGGTTGATTTTTAGACAGAACACAAAATTTCTCTGTCTTACACCCTAACATCTGGAAGAAGAAAAAAGAAAGGGAAAAAAAGATGACATGAGCCAATTTTAAGAATCTACCCAATGTGTGACATAATTACAGAGTCTTGCAGAGTGGACAAATCCCATCAGTATTGTTCGGGGTCGTATGTATGAGAATCGACACCAGTGCACATGACAGAGTACATCATTTTGTACGCTTTTACTCTAATTTTAGCCCATAAACAGCTGTTTGGAAAAGAGCAGCATGACAATCGTCAATAACATATCGTAGTTTGGCCCCATTAGCAAGAAGTCTATCAGATCAATAGAGTGGCTGGTTCATGACGTGATACCGCCATCCTAATCTTATCTTATTATTATTCACGACACGATCATGGACCAAATCTGATGGATGTGCTAGTCCCCAGCTCCACGTTCAACCCAATTAACTCCTAATCATCCGTGCCATGTATCACCACTATTGCCATAATATCGGTCTCACAGTCTGTGGCGAGTAGAAATAGGACCCACGTCGTGTGCTAAATACTAACAGCCCAAATTACTGTAGCTTACACAAGTGTTTATGATTTATTTAAATGTTCCGCAAGTTAAAACCCTATATAAGACCACGTGAATCTATAGCATTTATTCTAAAATTTACAAATTTATAATTTTCTTAAGAACTACCTAAAGTAAATGAAGTATTGCATTCCACGCCAAAATTCTATATCGAAATTTCAGTAAAAATACATTTTTACCCAAAAAAGGTCTTTCAGAAAATTATGTTTGCGTCTCTGTGTGTCGTGAGAATCTAAAACATAAACACCAACGTAGGTATTTGAGATACATAAAATTTTTTTTTAAAAGCTCTGTCGCTCAAAATTCCATGTTTACATGGACATTTTTTCAAGACTGTTTTATTAAATCACAAATATCTCGAGGCTTTTTATTAAAATAATGTGTTTTTAATATATTTATACTACAAACGAAATTTACATCTTGAATTTTCCCGGATTTGCCTGTGAACGCCTCTTTATTCGTAAAGAAGTTTGTATAACCATAAAAATAAGATAATAACATACTCCACAAAACTTTAAAACTCTTTAAAACATGACATCTATTTCAAATAAATTCAAACACATCCGTTATTTAAGGTTTAAATTTTCCAATACAGCTATCATATTTGATATAGCAATTATGGACCCATTGAACAAATTAGACAATAAAATTAAATATAAATATTTTGTGACATTGTGTTAAATGTTAAGGGGTTGTAGGTTTACCGATAGATCATGAGTATATTTTTGTACAGGGTAAGATGATTAAATATACAATTAGCGACGGCTAGTTTTGAGGCAAATTCGTTCGGTCGGTTAGGCTACTGAGAGGGTAAGGTCGCTTATTCAAAGTTGCCAGATTAGGTATGGCAGCCTAGCTTGGGATTCTTGGAATGTGAGGTAAGATTTCTTTAACATTTATAGAGGGACTTTAAGCTGTAAAACAGAAAGTTTCAGAAAAGTAGAAATGAAATGGCAATTTTGTATTTATTTATTTAGCATTTAATTTCTGTACAGAAATATTTGCTTTTTCAAGATACAGTACAAGCAATACAAACTAGAAATTCAGCAAATACAGAATTAATTCTGCATGCAATAATCAGATTAAATTGTATCAATGTCAACAAATACAGAAAATTTACATGAATTGTCAACCATTAGTATCATAAAATTATTCTCATGTAATCATTTACTCTACTTAATCTGGTGTCTAAAATATTCAAAGAACTCTTGAGTACTATAGAAGCACTGATTTATTAAAAATGATTTCACATCTCTTCTGAATCTTTTCTTATCATTGTTTTTGATTTTCTTTAAGATTAAGTTGTACATGTGAACCACTTTATAAAGTACTGAGTTAAGTGTTTTATTTGATCTTGGTCCCAGTATATGTAATTTAGTATTATTCCTAGTATAATGTTCATGAATAGTGTTATTTGTTTGAAAATATTGTAAGTTGTTGTTTATAAAGCATACGGTTTCTATGGCAGAGTTAGTATATTATTTTCCTTAAAATATTTCATACAATGAGTCCCTTTACTTAGATTAAACATTCTTCTTATTATTTTATTTTGTGTTACAAATAAATCTTTTATTTCGGTAGCTGATCCCCAGATAAAGATACCATATGCAAGATAAGACTGCACATATGAATAGTAAATCAGCTTTAAAGTTTGTGAATTACAAATTTTCCATAGCACTGATATTATGTAGTGGGCTTTATTAATTTTTGCAGTAATATACTGAATATAAGCTTCCAGCTTAAAAATTTGTCAATAATTACCCCCAAAAATTTTGTTTCATTGGTATATTGTATTACCTCATTGCCAAAAGCGATTACAGGAGCTATATTAGCTTTATTTCTATTTAATAGTGAAATATGCATACCTTGTGACTTTTTAATATTAAGTAGTAATTTATTATTAGTTAGCCAATGCATCATATTTGTCATCACAGTATTAGCATAATGTTGCAATTCAGAATTATTGCAGCCTCTGATTATTATATTAGTGTCGTCAGCATATAGAATAGTTTCTGCATGGGGAATATTAAGTGGAAGGTCATTAATATATACTAGAAAAAGCAGTGGTCCCAGGATAGAACCCTGTGGAACCCCACATCTCACAATTTCAATATTGGAATTAATATTATGACCATTTAATTCATTATTAACTACAGTATACTGTCTTCTACCCTCAAGGAAGGATTCAAACCAATTATGAGATACCCCTCTTATACCATAAGCTTCAAGTTTGGATAATAGAATATTATGGTCAACCAAATCAAATGCCTTAGACAAATCCATAAAAATCCCAATAGTATAATTATTTGCCTCAAACCCTTCTAATGTTTCTAATCCATTGGATTAGAAATTAGTTGTGGGGGTTCTTAGAGTTATTACCAGAGCTAGGAAGTTCGTACCGATTTCCTTGAGCAGTGTAAGAGCGGTCAGGCATGGCGCTACTAGCGAGGACAAGGTACATCGTAGAATGCAACTCATTATTGCAAAACAGGTGTAACCGCATGACACAGAGCACGTTGGCAGAAAGGAAAATATTCGAATAACATCTTTGTTATGCTTCAAAGATGAGCAACTAAATTTGCTGTATAACCATTGTATGTTTTCAAGAAGTGTAGTTATTTATGTTCTTATTTACTTTATTATTTACATTTCAGTGGGATACTTCGGCAAACATGGAAAAAACAGAAACCCGATAGAAAAACTTCTTTAGCTGAAATCATTAACGAATTTGCAACAGATTATCAATCAATTAAATCTTCTTTTACGGGACACAGAATGAGTTTTTCACTTGAAGAGCTCAGAGGTACATTATTGTTTTTAGTAATACAGTCGCAGATGAGTAAATATGTAGTAAAATTCTTGCTTTGGCATTTTGTCTAGTAAGACTCTTCAGATATTTAATAAATTAATTTTATTATTTGGATATTATTTTACATTCGATCAGGAAATGTTACAATCCGCGTTATAATTGCTTGGGTGTTGCCACAATGTGCCCATTTAAATAATAAGATCAGCCAGAGACAAGCTCGTATGTACTATATAAGAATTTGTATGTTGTACATAATGATCTAAATATATGTGCATTTATGAATGTCATAAGTCATTTTTTTTCTCTGGGCAACTGGTTACAATGCCCCTCCGCTGTGTGTTTCTTATCTATGCCTTGTTTGGATGCCGGGAGAGGGTCGGTATAGGGAACACGAGCGGTACGAACTTCTTAGCCCTGGTTATTTCCCAAACGGAAGGTAATTAGGAGAATTTTGAAACTTAATGCCTTATTCTGGGCATAATTTTCGACCCTCGCTGGTGGGTCAAGACCTAGCTGGCAGATGGATTAGACGTCATTGTTGCCTCAAGGATAGAACCGCGTGTTATTACTTGGTCAAGTGATAATATAAGTGATTAGATAATAGCTTCCATTAGTCGCCAACTTCTCAGTTAAAAGCTTCTAAGTCAGAACTAGTATTATCCTTTCAATGAATAGTACATACCCACGTATACTCTGAAATAGGTTCCTCTGCTAAAGTTTAAAGCAAATTGCCGCTTCAAATTGGCTTAGTTGTGAAGAACATGCATAGTTTCTTAAAATGCTGTCGGCTTGCGGTTGTTTCACGCGATGTCATGGAAAGATTATTGAATTTCAAGGTGAGATTATATCACTGGCTTTTAAACATTTAACTCGATTTGGTTCCCCTTAAGTTCCTTGTACACATAACTAAATATGTAATGGAAATTAATTGTTCTTTCACACTAGCCGTGTGTAGGACGCACTATGAATGAGTAGAGCCAGATTGAAAAATTCAGTGCCATAGCCGGGATTTGAACCCCGGATCTTCTGGTAGTCGTCTCATGTATTTATGAGAACTCCTAGTGGTTTACCGGGAAAAAATTACGAAGTTGGAGAAAAAATACGAGTCAGTTGGAGAATTTAATGTCATGTTGGCACATTGGCCATAGTAGCTCAGTGGTTAGAGCGGCTGGACGGAAACCAGAAGATCCGTGGTTCAAATCCCGGCTATGGCGCTGAATGTTTCAGTCTGGCTCTACTCAATCTTAAATGTGTAATCTTTACTATTTCTGCACAGGCTTATTTCGATTAAAATAAAATAAGTAGACAAAATAGAAACAGATCTGGAATCAATCGCCTCCAGAAAAGTTACATATGGTAAGAATAGGGGACACTAGCTTTTCCCTGTCTACTCTCTTAGCAGGAAGGAGCAGGTCTCCAAATTGGTCATACAATGTTAACCCACTCATATCTCCTTAGGGCCGCGCCGTGGCTCAGTGGTTAGACCACTTGCCTCTCACCAAGGCGGCACGGGTTCGATCCCAGACGACCGCAAAGTGAGATTTTTGGTGGACAACACGGCGCTGGGGCGGGTTTTCTCCGGGACCTCCTGTTTCCCCGCCATCTCATTCCACCGGTGCTCCATTTTCATCTCATGTATCATCAGTGTTAACGCCTGCGGTACCGTATGTAGTAAAAGTAGGTGTTAAACACTACACATTTCATTTCATTTCATTTCATTTACCTCCTTAGCAAAGGCCAGCCACCGAAACACCCGCCTCACAGTAAACCATCTCACAGAATGCAAGGAATACGCTTCATCACATCACTGGAGACTTTCCACCATTCCGAACACGCCATCCAACTTCAAACACGTACTACTATTCCTCAAAAGTACAAACTTGAATAAAAAAACCTAATTGTAAGGATACCAATTTAGAATATACATAAGTTATTATACAACAAATTTATTGACTAAATACTACTTTTATACTCTCTGTCTAGCACACGTGAAGTATCCCCTATGCCCAACGTGGTTCGGAGTCCACGGTAAAAACTGTAGGTCCTCTCACCTCACCGCCATCTTCACTATCACCCTATCATCGGAGGTAATGGACACCGCCCTCTGGGTGCCTCCACCTGAGAAATGGGTCCGGTCATCACTTGGTGGGGTGAGGTTACCCCGAAGGCCAAGGTTGCCATGTGGGGAGTGTTAGTAACTAACTAACTAACTAACTAACTACTTTTATACTTATTGTTATTCAGAACTTTATCCTTATAATTGATAGATATTGAATACCTTTGTTATATTTATTAGTTATTTATTGTTGTCATGTTTTTGTTTAAATAAGTGTAACCAATTTAATGTCTACACTGTATTATACAAAATAGTCGCAATGTGACCTAGCTGTTAAAGCGACTCTAAATAAATAAATTAAAAAAAAATAAAAGTAAGTAGAAAATAAGAAGAGCAGAAGTTACAGAAAAAGAAACGATAGGGGCAGAAACACGTAATGTAAATGCAACACTTTAAATTCCTTTTTGTTTTTCAATCACTTACTAGTACTGTAGTTGAATCAAAAGTTCGATATGGAAATTTCATCGCAAATGAAAATGTTTAAAGTGCACAGAACCCGAAGGAACGGCGGTTTTATAAACGATATGTATGTGCCCCCCTGTTTGTGTGTATCTAGGGCACCACATACTACATTTAAAAAAAATTCTAAGAAGATTATTTTTAAAACACTTCATAAAACGTCATAAATATTGTAGAATCGGTACCTAATTATTCTTCTTTTTTCCTTTCAATGAAATGCCTAACGAAACTAATTCTTTAGCCCGTCTCGGTAGCGTGGTAGTAGCGAGTCTGCCTCACGTTCAAGAGGTCCCGAGTTCGAATCTCGGTCAGGGTGAGTTACCTGGATACGGTTTTTCCGGGGTTTTCCCTTTTCTTGAAAGACTAATGTCGGGTAACTCTAAGCTCTATGGACCCTGAGCTCATTTGAGCATCATTTCACCCATTAAAATCATCGTGCGATATGACAACGTTGGAGGACGTAACATTACCAAAAAAAACGAATTCTTCAAAGGCTTTTTCTTGCTTAATATTAATATGAAGTAAAGAGGAAAATAGCTTTCGTAAGTACAAGTTATAAAAGCTATGTAAAAATAATCGATACTGAATAGAGAAATTAATGTGAAATATCCAATGTACATAAAGGTTTGAATGCCTTGAATTGGTGTGTTATTATGCCCTTGTCTTTCAAAATAATACATAGTGTTGATTGTGTAAATTAAACTTTAAATTTGAATGTATGTTTGAAAAATTACATAATGAGTGATAAGTTATCTCAGTGCTAGTTGCATAATGTTTCAAGCAATTAAAGCAAATCAAAATGGAAAGCTCTTGTTTTAAAGCAAAGTTCCCTCTACCTTGGACTTTTTAGAGCTGTCTCAAGCATTTAGAGCGATATTTCATTGGGATTGATGGTCATTTTGGCGACCAGAAGCTGCCAACATAGGAGCAACAGGCCGTTACCGCACTTGGACGTCGTCGTAGCATTGAAAAGTCTGGCCGACCGACTGTGGTCCAGGATTTTGGAGAGCTTGATTTATTGGAGAGAATGTTTGCAGAGCGGGTTGCCGGCTACTCTTGGATCAGTAGGAAAAATCCGAAGATGCGGTAGCGCTGTGAATTACTGGCCAGGGAGAATCCCATTCCGTAACAATAAATAATGTTCTGACATATGTGTACTTTGCTAAAGGTTAATTATTAGGACAGCCGATACATTCGCTGTACCCTTCTCCATAATCCTCAGCCGCATTGATCATGAACCGTTCGGAATTAATAGCGTCTACTATGAACTGCACAGTGTTCTGTTTCTGGAACATACAATAACTGTATCTTGTAAAACTGACGTAAACAAATCTCATATATTCCATTCACATAACTTTATGTATTCGCTCATCAATAAAAATATTCTTATAAAAGCTTACCCTTGTATTTATTATTTGATAATCTAGACAAACTTTTATTACACATTTACCGATTTTTAAGATCGCTGTTTGTTGATCACAAATAAGGAATAACGAATAGTGATTAACCACTTGAAAAAGTATAAGCAGTTATAAACTTCAAACCAGTAGTGAGAATATCTAGAAAATGGATAACTCTGAATATAAATCAACACAAATTGTAACCTTTAACGAGGTCTACATAACCTATCTCTGTAGTAAGAATATTTCTTGCAGTTCATCAGTTATAAAAAAAGTAATTCAAATTGAAGATGACTTAGGAAGCTATTCCCAAAAAATACAATGTGTACACTTTATTTGTCATATAAATGTGTTAAACATGTGGGATTTTAATCCAACAGGTACACAAACACCCGACACACGCACGCGCACACATATATGTGGATATTTCTTTTGGAAAGAGGGGGTTTTGGAAACCCAAACACCTGTATTTCCGGTGCAATACTGTACCGTATTTTCGGGTAGATGACTTACTCTATTTATAACAGGCTTCGTAGTACAGAAGTTAAAAATCAAGTCTGAATCAAACACTCAGCATTCTCTAACCAATATATTCGTTTGCACAGGTAACTTTTTTTAAATTTTGTACACGAAACCTTCTTACTTCCTGTATTACGTATAAGTTTTGATTATTTTCCACTCAAAAATTTTATATCGAGATTTCGTTGGAAACAGACTTTTTAATCAAATTGAAAAGGTAAAAACAAAAATAGAAAGAGTTCTACTATGTATGTGTTTCCCAGTGTCTCTGAACGGTATAACTTAGCCCGCCTCGGTAGCGTGGTGGTAGAGTATCTGCCTCACGTTCAAGAGGTCCCGAGTTCGAATCTCGGTCAGGGTGAGTTACCTGGATAAAGTTTTTCCAGGGTTTTCCCTTATCCTGAAAGACGAATGTCGGGTAACTCTAAGCTCTATGCACCCTGGGCTCATTTGAGCATCATTTCACCCGTTCCATTCATCGTCCGACATGACTTAACGTTGAATGACGTAAAATTACAAAAAAAAAAATGTGTAACTTAAAAATGAAGCCAAATGTAGATCTTCAATTTTCTGAGAATGTCTACAGAATTCCTTTTCATTCTGGGTGACTTTTGCGTAACTACTCAACAATCATAAGAGAAAGACAAAATCTTACTATACTAAAAGTGCAGATCTTGTTAAAACAATCAATTATCGAACATGAATTATTGCTTCAATCCTTAGGTTACACTTTTTCAAATCCACTTACACATATTTTGATGAATTACAAAACTTATCAATATTGCATGGCTTTCTTAAACAAACTATTTCTTAAGATAAAGGATTCATATTGATGTTTTACTGTTTGTCAACTTCATATTGTACTTGGTTATGTTTTTGTAAATTGTATTATATTCATAAATTTGTAAACTATATTCCTAATATACCTTTGGGCAAAATAGGAATCACAAAATAATGGTGTGTGTGTGTGTGTGTGTTTGTGTGTGATGTGTGTGATGTGTGTGATGTATGTGTGTGATATGTGTGTGTGTGATGTGTGTGTTTGTGTGTGTGTGTGCGTGTGTGTGATGTGTGTGATATGTGTGTGTTTGTGTGTGTGTTTGTGTGTGTGTGTGATGTGTGTGATATGTGTGTGTGTGATGTGTGTGATGTATGTGTGTGATATGTGTGTGTGTGTGTGTGTGTGTGTGTGTGTGTGTGTGTGTGTGTGTGTGTGTGTGTGTGTGTGTGTGTGTGTGTGTGTGTGTGTGTGTGTGCTTCAAAGCCGTTAAAGATTTTACTATCCTTGAAGCCTACTGTGTTGCCATATTCCTCTTGGACCTACAAGGAAATCAGCAGTAAGATATTTTCTGCAAATGTATATTTCAATTTACATGAAAAAATAGAGTGAGTGGTGTTTAAGGGCCCGTCGACAACAAGGTCATTTGGGCCTGAAAAAATAGAAGAACAAGCTTTTATAATAATGGTTTGTACAAGATAACAGACAGTTAAGTTAGTGATTCATATCAGATTCCTTTTCTGTTTACCTATTCTTAATCTTTATCACAAATGCCTTCGGTTTGGCAATGCTGCATTTTATACATGTATTATGTCGAGACATCAAACTTCTTAAAACGGCTACTCTGTGCTGGCCATGATATTATGTGCCCATTGCATGAGCTCATGAGAAACAAGGAATATTTAAAAATGATTAATACAAGCGTAAAAAGAGAGTATATCCCATATTACTAATTGTACAAATCATTTTATTTGACGTAAAGCATATACCTCATTAGACAATTTCCTTGCAGTTAGTCCTTGTTTATCGTTGAGTGTTCCGCGATTATGTAAAGTTCAATAATAATGCAGAAAATGGAGAGTTATCTGCAAAAAATTCAAGATATAGATTCTATTTGTAATTCTGATATCTCAAACTAATTAGAACATTTCTAAGAAAATAAATAATAACGTGAACCCTTCCATAAAAAGGATTAAATAAGTATCAATATAAAAAATAGTAGATTTTGCACCCTTAAAACATATCAGACTTATTTATTAAATATTGTATTTGTTTTGATTCCGTGTTTGACTTATTCTACTCACACAAACACGCGCGCGTGCCAGAGATATTCCCAAATGTCTATTTGAATTAAGGACCTCAAAACGATTGCCTGAAATGAAATGAAGGGGCCGGATACTTCATCTGTCTTAGCTAAGAAGTAGAGAAAGCGAAATGTGCAGATACTTTCAAAAGTATGTGTGTTTTTAATTTATATTTATCATTCTAACAAAAATATATTAAACTATTTAGTAACCCTAAAAGATGAACTTTAAGATTCAAGATTTTATTATATGGTCTAATAATGTAAGAGTAGTCTTTCTCAAGATGAGAGAGAATTTAGTGCATTTAATTACTTTAAGAAGTCTTATGAAACAACTGGTAATCATACTATTAATAAGTAAATTGCATAACTACGACTGACACAATGTATACCTTAATCCACTTGAGCTTACACTGGTGAATTAATTAAAAGCAAGCATTGCATTCCTTATTTTTACACTCACATTAACCGTGCACCAGTCCGCAAGATTTGGAAAATTTCCAAGCACCTATCTCGATGTTATTGTAGGTAACATTTATTCAATATGTTCTTATTATTTTGGAAAACTACATCTCGATAATTACCAAACAGGTTATATTTTTGTTTCTTTGCTATTTCAAATGTAGCACAACTTTCAAGCTGTCACATTTATAAGCCGCAATTGTCTTTCAACGAGTTCTACGTTTTAGTGCATCCCTTATGGTTTATTAGTTGCACAAAATTATACAAAATAACTTCAGAGTTAAGAGAATTTCACTGCTTATTCACTGAAAAATTAAGACAGAAATATTTCGTCATGCAAACATCTTAAATTTATAATATTTTAAACAAAATCATTAGATCAATTTTTGATATTTGATATTTATTTATTTGTACAGTATCCATTACAAATTTAGTACAATAAAATTTAACATAGAACATGCTGTATTATACATCCTGTACAAATAAATAAAATTGCTGACCCTAAATGAAATGAAATGTGTAGTGTTTAACGCCCGCTTTTACTACATACGGCACCTCAGGCGGTGACACTGATGATATATGAGATGAAGATGGAGCACCGGTGGAAGGAGATGTCGGGGGAAACCGGAGATCCCGGAGAAAACCCGCCCCAGCGCCGTGTTGTCCACCACAAATCTCACTTTGCTGTCGCCTGGGATCGAACCCGGGTCGCCTTGGTGAGAGCCAAGCGGCCTAACCACTGAGCCACGGCGTGGCCACTGACCCTAAGATTTACTTGCTGACTCAGGTCCCCTGACCATAAGCCTTTGGTTTTTCTGAGCAGCTTGACGCCATTTCTTCTTGACCTTTACTTCTTTTACCCTAATCCACTTTTCTCGTATCCTATATAAGAAATCTCCTATACATCTATTTTTCTTTTCTCCCATCCCTGTTAGCATGCGTACCGCCAATGTCTCTTCACTTACGCTGTCCCATATTTTCTCCTGTAATTTGTTAACTCTTTACATTCTATCAGGTAATGAACAGTGCTTTCTTCATCTCTACAAAATTCACATATTCCTACCTCATTACTTCTCAACCCTCTTACATATATTATTCCTACTCCCATCCATATTATGCCTTCTGTTCCAGTTTTGCCACATTGATCTATATATTTTTCCATATCCCATTCTGTCTTTAATTGCTTATAAAATTTCAAAGATTTATTTTCTTCTATACTTTCCCATATCTTCTGCTTATCTATATCTTGTACTCTAGTTCTCACGTCCTTCCAAAAACCGCTATAATTTGTCTCCTCTGCTCTCCATAGATCTCCCATACCTATCTTGGATACCATTCTTTCCAATTCCGACCACCAACTATTTGTATTTTTAATGCTTTTCTGTTGCTTCAAGCACAGATTCAATAATTCCCCTTTCTGCCCTTTAATACACTTATACCAGAATTTCATTATTCTCTCTATTATTATTCCCCTCTTTTAGATCAACTTTTAGAAAATGTAAATAATGAAATTTTCTCGATGTAAACAGTAATTTGGAGTAAGGGGATTTTTTAAAATATTTATGTAACACTATTTGAATATACTTAACTTAAATTCCAGGTTTAACATTTATTCCATTTTCATTTTTATTATGTTTATGTGTGTATGTATGTGTAGTAGCACAAAAGGCATGTGTACAGACACATGCCTTTTTCTGAAAATACTTTTGTTATGCAGGGACTTCAAAACATGCATTTAGAATGACATGTTACATAGCAGTTATGAATGAAATTCAATAATGCCTCTAAATAGTAAAGAAATAAAAAAAGCTATATTAAATTGCATTTGCTCATTATAGATGCCCACAAATTGTAATTAATCTTCATGCAAAAAACGGACTTTTATCTCAACCTCAGGTTAATTTATGATAAATGTCTAGATAGAGCTACAAATTGCATTACTAGCATGATGATTGTTTATAAAATAAGCCAATGCATATTAATCATAGCCCATGAAAACTATTTCATTTAACATTTCAATGTACAGTGCTACAATATGGAAAAAGGTTAACTATTAATATTTTAAAAAGGCCTTGTTTCAACAGGAAAAAACATTTGTGGTAAACTGTATGTCTTAATAAGATTTACACTATGACAAAACATTCAGAACACCTCAAGCTTTTCGACTCGGGTTCTTACGTCATTTGTCACAGCTCAAATAATCTATCACGAATGAAAAAGGTGCTATGGCGAGCCGGAAAATATGCGTCTGCCTCAATGCGGCGCAAGTCAACCTTGCAGAACTGAAGCGCCCATTTGAATAACATGAAGATAGCCAGCCAAACACTGATCAGGAGTGTTAACCACTCAAATAGCGCAAGTTTTCCTGACTTTAATTCCATCCTCAAATTCTCAATTGGTTTTTATGACACGTAGGTAATGTTAGCAAAAGCATATACATGTTTCTTCAATCTTGTAAATGGGATCTTTTTTGACAAACTGAGCGTACACTGAAAAAAATCAGCGTTCTATTTAAGAACTACTTACAATCTCAAATTATGAGCCAGTTAACAAAACCCTCAAATGGACTATCGTAATATAATACTTTATTCGGGGTGATATCTGAAGCTCTAGATGCAATTCACATTCTTAACGCGCTGAAAGTAATTTCATATATCTGAGAAAACCAAAATGCTGAGACCAACCCAATCCAAAGCGCTCTCTAAAATGGAAACCTTAGATGCTTCTGCTCGAAATGCCTATATTCTCATCATTGGTGCCTTAAATAGCAGCTTTCAGTAACTGTATAGCACGGCTTGAACGAGAATTACTGACAGTAAAGCTAGTTTTGGATTTCCAATTTCCTCAAAAAATTTACAGAGATTTGCACAATATAATGCAATATTACATAAACAAAAAAACATCTAATGTGTTACATTCATATTACTCCAGTATGTTACTGAAATTCTGAATTGTACTTCGCTTACTTTCAACGTTTGCTGAAACGGTTTCAATGCATATTTTGTTTTATCTGAATATAAACATAATAGGGCTCCATATAATAATAAAATAGGCTGGCCCCGTAGCTCAGTCGGTAGAGCACCTGCCTGCAGTGCTAGGGGTCCCGGGTTCGCTTCCCGGTAGTGAGGGTGGGGATTTTTCTACGACCAAGATAATTCCCCATCTTCCCCAGAGTCTGGAAGTATGAATGAGACTGTGAGCGTCTGCGTGATCTAATGATTAAAATCCAAAGATAACGAGTTAACACCTTCAGTATGTTCCAAAGGAGAACGGCTGCCGATATGACCATTGCAGTTAAAGGCGAAGTATAAATGGAACAAGGAAAACAAAAAAAAAAGTAAAATATTTACCAGAAGCACTTTTAGACTTGATAGCTTGGTTACTATTTGTTTGGCTGGACTGGAAGCAAAAGAATGGTTAAAACATCTCAGAAGTGTGTAGTTTAAGGGGGTACTCATGGTTGGAAGGGAGTAAGCGTGGAGTTTGTTTTACGGACTTCAGTAGGATGGGTTCGTGGCTAGCTCATGATCTTTGAATAGCCCTTTTATCTCAGTAGTGGTACACACCAGACTGCTTCGATTTTCCTTTATTCAATACCGCTTACTCTTCTTGTTTGGGGTTTCACACACATACGCATTGCCTACACACATCACTAAGTTTGACATCACCATCCTAACACCACTCCATCGATGTCCAGAACAAGAGTACCCCAGGTGGAGCAGTGATTTGTCTTTGGTTTTTCAGTTATCACTATCCCTTCCCTCTTGGGGGTAATGACCAACCCTTCCTTACCTATCTTTTTTTTTTTTTTTTTTTTTTTTTTTGTAGTTTACGTCCTACAACGTTAAGTTATATCGGATGATGAATGAAATGAGTGAAGTGATGCTTAAATGAGTCCGAGGTCTATGGAGCTTAGAATTATCTGACATTCGCCTATTATGATAAGGAAAACCCACGGATAAAAACCTCATCGGGTAACTCACCCTAACTGAGATTCCAACTCGGGACCTCTTGAACTACCTGTCTTTGTTTAGCTCAATTTCAACATGCATTACCCTTACGCCTAACGGTATTTCTTCCCGTCTACCCCCAAACTACAAGTGTACTGCTTCAAGTTTCAAATACTAACAATTCCAGCCAAATTAGATTCCAATCAGTATGCGATCTACAACACTAAAGCTGTTCCATACTTGAATAAAACAGTTCAGCGGAAAACACTTCCTGGTTACAGAGCCAATTAGATTATAGCATGATGTGTAACTAAGAGGGAGTTTATAGATAGCATAACCAGCACGTGCATGACACCCCTGTATTGTGTATTGACACGTGTTGCTGTACCCAGCGATTCTAAAGAGAGATAAATGTTATTTTATAGTGAACTATTGTTATGGTTGTAAACCACTCTTATCTTGTGCTTCGTTTAATAACTTTGCTTAAAGTTTCCCCCTAAAATTTCCTCAACGTCGATTAATTGTAAGTGGTTCGTAACTTCAGATTCACGCCTTGCAGTAAATATACGTACATACCTCAGTAAAAGTTAGTATATCTGTGTAAGCGTCTTGTACAGTTCTACATCCTTGCACCAATTTTTGACAAATTTGACACATATATTCTTTAGGATAAGAGTAAAAATAATGTGGAAGTAGCTTCACAAAATTCACCCTAACTGAAGAGAAAATAGAAAATGTTTAGCAGGAGGCAAGTTTGACAATTCTTATAAATTGGCCTACTTTCTGGACATTTTTTAGTAACAACAAAAAATTTCTCATTTCAGAAAAGCATCCCTAACGGGAGAAGGATTTGATGACTGTTCGATAAGAGCCACTTTGTAA
>JAUKNK010000923.1:0-135000 GCA_030765055.1 Mantis religiosa
TCTATCTATCCTATCTATCTATCTATCTATCTATCTATCTATCTATCTATCTATCTATCTATCTATCTATCTATCTATCTATCTATCTATCTATCTATCTATCTATCTATCTATCTATCTATCTATCTATCTATCTATCTATCTATCTATCTATCTATCTATCTATCTATCTATCTATCTATCTATCTATCTATCTATCTATCTATCTATCTATCTATCTATCTATCTATCTATCTATCTATCTATCTATCTATCTATCTATCTATCTATCTATCTATCTATCTATCTATCTATCTATCTATCTATCTATCTATCTATCTATCTATCTATCTATCTATCTATCTATCTATCTATCTATCTATCTATCTATCTATCTATCTATCTATCTATCTATCTATCTATCTATCTATCTATCTATCTATCTATCTATCTATCTATCTATCTATCTATCTATCTATCTATCTATCTATCTATCTATCTATCTATCTATCTATCTATCTATCTATCTATCTATCTATCTATCTATCTATCTATCTATCTATCTATCTATCTATCTATCTATCTATCTATCTATCTATCTATCTATCTATCTATCTATCTATCTATCTATCTATCTATCTATCTATCTATCTATCTATCTATCTATCTATCTATCTATCTATCTATCTATCTATCTATCTATCTATCTATCTATCTATCTATCTATCTATCTATCTATCTATCTATCTATCTATCTATCTATCTATCTATCTATCTATCTATCTATCTATCTATCTATCTATCTATCTATCTATCTATCTATCTATCTATCTATCTATCTATCTATCTATCTATCTATCTATCTATCTATCTATCTATCTATCTATCTATCTATCTATCTATCTATCTATCTATCTATCTATCTATCTATCTATCTATCTATCTATCTATCTATCTATCTATCTATCTATCTATCTATCTATCTATCTATCTATCTATCTATCTATCTATCTATCTATCTATCTATCTATCTATCTATCTATCTATCTATCTATCTATCTATCTATCTATCTATCTATCTATCTATCTATCTATCTATCTATCTATCTATCTATCTATCTATCTATCTATCTATCTATCTATCTATCTATCTATCTATCTATCTATCTATCTATCTATCTATCTATCTATCTATCTATCTATCTATCTATCTATCTATCTATCTATCTATCTATCTATCTATCTATCTATCTATCTATCTATCTATCTATCTATCTATCTATCTATCTATCTATCTATCTATCTATCTATCTATCTATCTATCTATCTATCTATCTATCTATCTATCTATCTATCTATCTATCTATCTATCTATCTATCTATCTATCTATCTATCTATCTATCTATCTATCTATCTATCTATCTATCTATCTATCTATCTATCTATCTATCTATCTATCTATCTATCTATCTATCTATCTATCTATCTATCTATCTATCTATCTATCTATCTATCTATCTATCTATCTATCTATCTATCTATCTATCTATCTATCTATCTATCTATCTATCTATCTATCTATCTATCTATCTATCTATCTATCTATCTATCTATCTATCTATCTATCTATCTATCTATCTATCTATCTATCTATCTATCTATCTATCTATCTATCTATCTATCTATCTATCTATCTATCTATCTATCTATCTATCTATCTATCTATCTATCTATCTATCTATCTATCTATCTATCTATCTATCTATCTATCTATCTATCTATCTATCTATCTATCTATCTATCTATCTATCTATCTATCTATCTATCTATCTATCTATCTATCTATCTATCTATCTATCTATCTATCTATCTATCTATCTATCTATCTATCTATCTATCTATCTATCTATCTATCTATCTATCTATCTATCTATCTATCTATCTATCTATCTATCTATCTATCTATCTATCTATCTATCTATCTATCTATCTATCTATCTATCTATCTATCTATCTATCTATCTATCTATCTATCTATCTATCTATCTATCTATCTATCTATCTATCTATCTATCTATCTATCTATCTATCTATCTATCTATCTATCTATCTATCTATCTATCTATCTATCTATCTATCTATCTATCTATCTATCTATCTATCTATCTATCTATCTATCTATCTATCTATCTATCTATCTATCTATCTATCTATCTATCTATCTATCTATCTATCTATCTATCTATCTATCTATCTATCTATCTATCTATCTATCTATCTATCTATCTATCTATCTATCTATCTATCTATCTATCTATCTATCTATCTATCTATCTATCTATCTATCTATCTATCTATCTATCTATCTATCTATCTATCTATCTATCTATCTATCTATCTATCTATCTATCTATCTATCTATCTATCTATCTATCTATCTATCTATCTATCTATCTATCTATCTATCTATCTATCTATCTATCTATCTATCTATCTATCTATCTATCTATCTATCTATCTATCTATCTATCTATCTATCTATCTATCTATCTATCTATCTATCTATCTATCTATCTATCTATCTATCTATCTATCTATCTATCTATCTATCTATCTATCTATCTATCTATCTATCTATCTATCTATCTATCTATCTATCTATCTATCTATCTATCTATCTATCTATCTATCTATCTATCTATCTATCTATCTATCTATCTATCTATCTATCTATCTATCTATCTATCTATCTATCTATCTATCTATCTATCTATCTATCTATCTATCTATCTATCTATCTATCTATCTATCTATCTATCTATCTATCTATCTATCTATCTATCTATCTATCTATCTATCTATCTATCTATCTATCTATCTATCTATCTATCTATCTATCTATCTATCTATCTATCTATCTATCTATCTATCTATCTATCTATCTATCTATCTATCTATCTATCTATCTATCTATCTATCTATCTATCTATCTATCTATCTATCTATCTATCTATCTATCTATCTATCTATCTATCTATCTATCTATCTATCTATCTATCTATCTATCTATCTATCTATCTATCTATCTATCTATCTATCTATCTATCTATCTATCTATCTATCTATCTATCTATCTATCTATCTATCTATCTATCTATCTATCTATCTATCTATCTATCTATCTATCTATCTATCTATCTATCTATCTATCTATCTATCTATCTATCTATCTATCTATCTATCTATCTATCTATCTATCTATCTATCTATCTATCTATCTATCTATCTATCTATCTATCTATCTATCTATCTATCTATCTATCTATCTATCTATCTATCTATCTATCTATCTATCTATCTATCTATCTATCTATCTATCTATCTATCTATCGTTCTTTCGCTCGTTCGTTTCTTCCCTCCTTCTTCCCTCCCTCCCTTTCACCCTTATTTTCCCACTTCCTCCCTTACTCCCTCTCTTCCGCCCTACCTCCATCCCTTTCTCCCCGCCTTCCTTCTTTCCTTCCTTCCTCCCTCACTTCCTCCCTGCCTCCCTAGCTAACACCCTTCCTCCCTCCCGCCCTTCCTTCCTCTCTTTCTCTCTTTCCCTCTCTCCCTCCTTTCCTCCCTCCCTCCTTTCCTCTCTCCCTCCTTTCCTCCCTTCCTTCCGTCCTTTCTTTCTTTCTCTCCTTTTTCTTTCTTACTTACTTCCTTTCTTTCTTTCTTACGTTCTTTCTTTCTTTCCTACTCTCTCTTTCTTACTTTCTCTTTCTTTCTTTCTCTCTATTTTCTTCTCGCTCTCTTCTTTCTTTCTTTCTCTATCTATCTATCTTTCTTTCGTTCTTACGCTCGTTCGTTCCTTCCCTCCTTCTTCCCTCCCTCCCTTTCAACCTTATTTCCTCACTTCCTCCCTTACTCCCTCTCTTCCGCCCTACCTCCGTCCCTTTCTGCCCGCCTTCGCTCTTTCCTTCCCTGCTCCCTCACTTCCTCCCTGCGTCCCTAGCTCCCACCCATCCTCCCT
Organism: Mantis religiosa; assembly: GCA_030765055.1. Lineage (NCBI taxonomy): Eukaryota > Metazoa > Arthropoda > Insecta > Mantodea > Mantidae > Mantis > Mantis religiosa. The sequence continues at coordinate 3,999 of JAUKNK010000923.1, forward strand.
CCCGCCCTTCCTTCCTTGCTCCCTTTATTCCCCTCTTTCTCTCTTTCCCTCTCTCCCTCATTTTATCTCTCCCTCCTTTCCTCTCTTCCTTCCGTCCTTCCTTTCTCTCTTTCTGTCTTTCTCACTTTCCCTCTTTCTTTACTTCCATCCCTCCCTTCCGCCCTTCCATACTCCCATTCTGCCTTCGTCTCTTCCTTTCTCTCTCTTCCTTTCTCTCTCTTTCTCTCTTTCTGTATTTCTCTCGTTCTTTCCCTCTTTCATTTTGTTTTTCTTTCTTTCTTTGCTTAGAGTTACCAGACATTCATCTTTCAGGATAAGAGAAAACTTCCAACGTTATGTCATATAGGAAGATGAATGAAATGATGTTCAAATGAGTACAGGGTACATAGAGCTTAGGGCTAACAGACATTCCTCTTTCAGAAAAAGAGAAAACATCCATCGTAAAGTCATATCGGAAAATGAATGAAATCATGTTCAAATGAGTACAGAGTACATAGATCTTAGAGTTCCCAAACAGTCATCTTTCTAGATAAGAGTAAACCTCCAACGTTAAGACATATCGGACGTTGAATGAAATTATGTTTAAATCAGTACACGGTACATAAAGCTTAGAGTTACCTGACGTTAATCTTTCAGGATAAGAGTAAACCTCCAAATTTAAGTCATATCGGACTATCAATAAAATGATGTTCAAATGAGTACAGGGTACATACAGCTTAGAGTTAGCAGACAGTCATCTTTCACAATAAGAGACAACCTCCAACGTTAAGTCATATCAGAATATGAATAACATATTCAAAAGAGGACAGGGCACATAGAGGTTAAAGTTCACAGACAGTTATCTTTCAGGATAAAAGAAAACCTCCAAAGCTAGTTCATATTAGACGATGAATGACATGATGTTCAAACGAGTACAGGGTATATAGAGCTTACAGTTAACAGACATTCATCTTTCACAATAAGAGAAAACCTCCAACGTTAAATCATATCGGAATATGAATGAAATGATTGTCAAATGAGTACAGGGTACATAAAGCTTAGAGTTACCAGACATTCATCTTTCAGGATAAGAGAAAACCTCCAACGTTAGGTAATATTGGACGATGTATGAAATGATGCTCAAATGATCACAGGGTACATAGAGCTTAGACTTTCCAGACATTCATCGTTCAGGATAAGGGAATACCTGCCCGTTAGGTTCTATCGGGCGATGAATGAAATGATGTTCAAATGAGTACAGGGTACATAAAGCTTAGGGTTACCAGACATTTATCTTTAGGATAAGAGAAGACATCCAACGTTAAGTTATATCGGAATATGAATATGATATATAATTGAGTACAGGGTACACAGAGCTTCGAGTTAACAGACATTAATCTTCGAAAATAAGGGAAAATTCCAACATTAAGTCACATCAGAGGATGACTGAAATGATGTTCAAATGAGTAAAGGGTACATAGAGTTTAGAGTTACCAGATATTCATCTTTCAGTATAAGGGAAAACCTCCAACGTGAAGTCATATCGGACGATGAATGAAGCAATGTTCAAATGAGTGCAGTATACATAGAGCTTAGAGTTACCAGACTTTCCTCTTTCAGGATAAGAGTAAACCTCCAACTTTAAGGGGCCCAAATGACCTTGCTGTCGACGGGCCCTAAAACCCAACATACTCATACTTACTCCAACTTTAAGTCATATCTGACTATGAATGAAATGATGTTCAATTGATTACAGTGTACAGAGAGCTTAGAGTTACCAGACATTCATCACTCAGGATAAGAGTAAACCTCCAACGTTAAGTCACATCGGATTATGAATAAAATGATATTCAAATGAGTACAGGGTACATACAGCTTAGAGTTAAAAAGACTTATCTTTCACAATTAGAGAACACCTCCAACGTTAAGTCATATCGGTATATGAATACGATATTCAAATGAGTACAGGGTACATATAGCTTATAGTTAACAGACATTGATCTTTCAAAATAAGAGAAAACCTCCAACGTTAAGTCATATCGGAATATGAATACGATTTTCATAGGAGTACAGGGTACATAGAGCTTAGAGTTAACAGACATTTATCTTTCAGGATAACAGAAAACCTTCAACGTTAAGTCATATCGGACGCTGAGTGCACTGTACACAAAGCTTGGTATTACCAGACCTTATCTCTCAGGATACGGGAATACCTGAAAGGTTAAGTCATATGGGACGATGAATGAAATGATGTTCAAATGATTGCAGGATACATAAAGCTTAGAGTTACCACACGTTCATTTTTAAGATAACAGAAAACATCCAACGTTAAGTTATACCGGAATATGAATATGATATTCAAAATAGGACAGGGTACATGGAGCATAGAATTAACAGACCTATATCTTTCAGGATAAAAGAAAACCTCCAAAGTTAGTTCATATCGGGCGATGACAGAAATGATGCTCAAATGAGTAGAGAGTACATTAAGATTAGAGTTACTACACATTTATCTTTCAGGATAGGACAAAGCTACCAACGTTAAGTCATATCGGACGATGAATGACATGATGTTCACACGAGTACAGGGTACAGAGAGCTTACAGTTAACAGACATTCATCTTTCACAATAAGAGAAAACCTCCAACGTTAAGTCATATCGGAATATGAATGAAATGATTTTCAAATGAGTACAGCGTACAATGAGTTTAGAGTTACCAGACCTTCATCTTTCAGGATAAGAGAAAAGCTCCAACGTTAAGTTATAACGGAATATGAATATGATAGTCAATTGAGTATAGGGTACATAGAGCTTAGAGTTACCAGACATTCATCTTTAGCAATAAGAGAAACCTCCAACGTTAAGTCATATCGGAATATGAATACGATATTCAAAAGAGTAGAGGGTACATAGAGCTTAGAGTTAGCAGACATACATTTTCCAGTATAAGGGAAAACCTCCAACGTGAAGTCATATCGGACGATGAATGAAACAATGTTCAAATGAGTGCAGTATACATAGAGCTTAGAGTTACCAGACTTTCCTCTTTCAGGATAAGAGTAAACCTCCAACGTTAAGTCATATCAGATTATGAATAAAATGATGTTCAAATGAGCTTAGAGTTAAAAAACATTCATCTTTCACAATTAGAGAAAACCTCCAACGTTAAGTCATATCGGAATATGAATACGATATTCAAATGAGTACAGGGTTCATAGAGCTTATAGTTAACAGACATTGATCTTTCAAAGTAAGAGAAAACCTCCAACGATAAGTCATATCGGAATATGAATACGATTTTCAAAAGAGTACAGGGTACATAGAGCTTAGAGTTAACAGACATTTATCTTTCAGGATAACAGAAAACCTTCAAGGTTAAGTCATATCGGACGATGAATGAAATGATGTACAAATGAGTACACTGTACACAAAGCTTGGTATTACCAGACTTTATCTCTCTGGATACGGGAAAACCTGAAAGGTTAAGTCATTTCGGACGATGAATGAAATGATGTTCAAATGAGTGCAGGATACATAAAGCTTAGAGTTACCACACATTCATCTTTAAGATAAGAGAAAACATCCAACGTTAAGTTATACCGGAATATGAATATGATATTCAATTGAGTACAGGGTACATAGCGCTTTGAGTTCACAGACATTCCTCTTTCAATATAAGGGAAAACCTCCAACGTTAAGTCATATCGGACGATGAATGACATGATGTTCAAATGAGTACAGGGTACCTAGAGCTTAGAGTTACCAGACATTTATCTTTCAGGTTAAGAGAAAAACCTCCAACGTTAACTCATATCGGTCGATAAATGACATGATGTTAAAATGAGTACTGGGTACATAGAGCTTTGTGTTACCAGACATTCATCTTTAAGGATAAGGGTAAACGTGCAACGTTAGGTCCTATCCAACGATGAATGAAATGATGTTCAAATGAGTACAGAGTACATAGAGCTTCGGGCTACCAGACCTTTATCTTTCGGGATAAGAGAAAACCTCCATCGTTAAGTCATATGAGAATATGAATGAAGTGATGTTCAAATGAGTACAGGGTACATAGAGCTTAGTTTTAACAGACATTTATCTTTCTGGATAAAACAAAACCTCCAAGGTTAGTCCATATCGGACGATGAATGACATGATGATCCAATGAGTACAGGTTACATAGAGTTTAGTGTTAACAGACATTTATCTCTCAGGATAAAAGGAAACCTCCAACTTTAAGTCATATCGGACGATGAATGAAATGATGTTCAAATAAGTACAGGGTACACAGACCTTAGGGCTACCAGACCTTTATCTTTCGGGATAAGAGAAAACCTCCATTGTTAAGTCATATCAGAACATGAATGAAATGATGTTCAAATGAGTGCAGGGTACATAGAGCTTAGTGTTAACAGACATTTATCTTTCTGGATAAAAGAAAACCTCCAAAGTTAGTTTATACCGGACGATGAATGACATGATGATCCAATGAGTAAAGGGTACATAGGGCTTAGTGTTAACAGACATTTATCTTTCTGGATAAAAGAAAACCTCCAAAGTTAGTTTATATCGGACGATGAATGACATGATGATCTTATAAGTAAAGGGTACATAGAGCTTAGTGTTAACAGACATTTATCTTTCTGGATAAAAGAAGACCTCCAAAGTTAGTTTATATCGGACGATGAATGACATGATGATCTTATAAGTAAAGGGTACATAGAGCTTAGTGTTAACAGACATTTATCTTTCAGGATAAAAGGAAACCTCCTAGGTTAAGTCATATCGGACGATGAATGAAATGATGTTCAAATGAGTACAGGGTACACAGAGCTTAGGGCTACCAGAGGTTTATCTTTCGGGATAAGAGAAAACCTCCAACGTTAAGTTATATCGCAATTTGAATATGATAGTCAATTGAGTATAGGGTACATGGAGCTTAGAGTTACGAGACATTCATCTTCCACAATAAGAGAAAACCTCCAACGTTAAGTCATATCGGAATATGAATACGATATTCAAATGAGTACAGGGTACATACAGCTTAAAGTTAACACACATTCATCTTTCAAAATAAGAGAAAACCTGAAACGTTAAGTCATTTCGGGCGATGAAAGAAATGATGTTCAAATTAGTAGAGGGTACATAAATATAAGAGTTACCACACATTTACCTTTCAGGATAAGTGAAAGCTACCAACGTTAAGTCATATCGGACGATGAATGACATGATGTTCATAGGGGAGTACAGGGTACAGAGAGCTTACAGTTAACAGACATTCATCTTTCACAATAAGAGAAAACCTCCAACGTTAAGCCATATGGGAATATGAATGAAATGATTTTCAAATGAGTACAGGGTACATAGAGTTTAGGGTTACCAGACATTCATCTTTCAGGATAAGAGAAAATGTCCGACGTTAAATTATATCGGAATATGAATATGATAGTAATTGAATATAGGGTACATAGAGCTTAGAGTTACCAGACATTCATCTTTCACAATAAGAGAAAACCTCCAACGTTAAGTCATATCGGAATATGAATGCGATATTCAAAAGAGTACAGGGTACATAGAGCTTAGAGTTAACAGACAAAACGATTTTCAGGATAAAAGAAAACCTCCAACGTTAACCATATCGGACGATGAATGAAGTGATGTTCAAATGAGTACAGGGTACGCAAAGCTTAGTGTTACCAGACATTTATCTCTCATGATACGGGAATACCTGCAACGTTAAGTCATATCGGACGATGAATGAAATGATGTGCAAATGAGTTCAGGGTACATAAAGCTTAGAGTTGCCAGACATTCATCTTTAGGATAAGAGAAAGCAACCAACGATAAGTTATATCGCAATATGGATATGATATTCAATGAGTACATGTTACATTGTGCTTAGAGTTAACAGACATTCATTTTACAGTATGAAGGAAAACCTACAAAGTTAAGTCATATTGGACGATGAATGAAATGATGTTTAAATGAGTAGAGGATACATAAAGCTTGGAGTTACCAGACATTCATCTTTAGGATAAGAGAAAACATCCAACGTTAAGTTATACCGGAATATGAATATGATATTCATTTGAGTACAGGGTACATAGAGCTTAGAGCTAACAGACATTCATCTTCCTATATAAGAGAAAACATCCTACATTAAGTCATGTCAGACGATGAATGAAATTATGTTTAAATGAGTACAGGGTACATAGAGTTTAGAGTTACCAGACATTCATCTTTCAGGATAAGAGAAAACCTCCAACGCTAAGTTATATCGCAATATGAATATTACAATCAGTTGAGTACAGGGTACATAGAGCTTAGAGTTAACAGACATTCATTTCTCAGTATAAGGGAAGTCCTCCAACGTTAAGTCATATCGGACGAAGAATGAAATGATTTTCAAATGAGTGCAATATACATAGACCTTATAGTTACCAGACGTTCATCTTCAGGGTAAGAGATAACTTCCAACGTTAAGTCATATCAGGCTATGAAACAAATGATGTTCAAATGAGTACAGAGTACAAAGCTTAGTGTTACCAGACATTTATCTTTCAGGATAAGAGAAAACCTCCAACGATAAGTCATATTTGACGATGAATGACATGATGATCAAATGAGTAGAGGATACAGAAAGCTTGGAGTTACCAGACATTCATCTTTCAGGTTAAGAGAAAACCTCCAACTTTACGTCATATCGGACTATGAATGAAATGATGTTCAAATGAGTACAGGGTACATAGAGCTTTGTGTTACCATTCATCTTTCAGGATAAGGGTAAACCTGCAACGTTAACTCATATCGGACGATGAATGAAATAATGTTCAAATGAGTACAGGGAACACAAATCTTAGTGTTACCAGACATTTATCTTTCAGGATAAGAGAAATCCTCCAACGTTAAGTGATATCGGAGGATGAACGATATGATGTTCAAATGAGAACAGGGTACATAGAGCTTAGAGTTACCAGAGATATTCATGTTTCAGGAGAAGAGAAAACCTCCAAATTTAAGTCATATCGGACGATGAATGAAATGATGTTCAAATGAGTACAGGGTACATAGAGCTTAGAGTTAACAGACATTCATCTTTCAGGATAAGGGTAAACCTCCAACGTTAAGTCATATCGGACGATGTTCATGGTGTTCAACTGAGTACAGGGTACATAGAGCTTTGAGTTACAAGACATTCATCGTTTAGGTTATGGAGGGAAAAAGCCGCATCCCGGTAACTCAGCGTGAGAGATTTTAACTCGGGCTTCCTAAACGTGAGGTAGACACGCTACTTGACACTACAGAGGCGGGCTGCTGGCAGGTGTTATCCTACTGGAGTCGTATTCTAGAGGTGGCGAATTCGATCCTCGTCGATGGCATGTTGACTTTGGTTATTCATGGGCGTTATTTAACTGCTATGAGTCTCAACACCGCAATGTATCTAGATGTAAAATAGTACATCAGTGGCGTCTTATTTGTCCAGAGTGGCCTTGACGGGACAAAATCTACGATACCGGACCGCCGACATTTATCTCCTTCTAAGGAAGGGGATGCTAAAAATTTTTACGCCCGAAAAGAAATGCATATCTGTTCGTTGGCTCTGAACCCGTGATCTCTCGAACTGGACCACAGAGGACGTCTGAACTAGGTTTTCATGATCGTTATATTTATAGGAGAAAGTTAAAGAATATCACAGCACTCCCGATGTTTAATATATTTTTTATGAGAAATCCATTTCGAAGTTTCTGGTAAGAACATCAGAAGTGTTTTTCTTTGGGTATTTTTCTATAACTCGTCAAATGTAATATACAACATGTTGTTGTACAAAAAGTGGAGTTGTTACATAATAATTTATATCAAACATATTCTGTGTGTGCGGGCAACTGCCGATTTCCAATATTTTCCTTGTACTTTGCCTGAATCACCAATACTTACATTTTTTAAACGAGATATCATTCAGTTTTTGATAGAAAAATTCGTAAGGAGTAGAGAAAATTAAGTGACAATAACTTGTGAATTTATTCCATTTATATGCCGCCTTTAACCTTTATGCCCGCCTCGGTAGCGTAGATGGTAGCAGGTCCGCCTCACGTTCAGAGGGTCCCAAGATCGAATCTCGGTCAGAGTCAGTTACCTGGATAAGGTTCTTCCGGAGCTTTTCCCTTATCCTAAAAGGCGAATGTCACGTAACTCTAAGGTCAATGGACCCTGGGTTAATTTGAGCATCAGATTTTCATCGTCCAATACGACTTAACGTTGGAGAACGTAAATTGCAACCAAAAAAAAATATCTAGTGTCAAATCTTCAATTTTCTATGCAAATGTTCACTCGCTTACAGTGATGTTAGTATTTGGTCGATATTATCTTTGTACACCTCATACTTCCACAGTATAGAGACCAATCTGGTTAAAGAAAAGTTCTCAACCAGGTGTCGAACACGGTACCTCTAGATCTGAAGATTATCATACGAGAGAGGCGGTCGAGGCTAGATCCATATCAGCTCCAGGTCACAATGATACACATGCGTCATCTATTCAGTATGTTTTGAGAGCGTATTTTTCAACTTTGAAGGCTCACGTTACATATTAACAATCTCAAATTCGTAATTTAAGACTTAAAACATTTCTAGTCATAATAATTTAGTAAATATATACGAGGGCTGTTCAATAAAGAATGATCACAGTTCTTTTTGACAACGTATCTTTACCCATCCTCATAATTTTGATGGTCCTCAAGTGCGATGCACTTGTCTGAGCGTTTCTGCCAGTCTTCACAGACATGCTGGAAACCATTTTTTGAGAGATCCTACAAAATGGCCTCCGCAGCCTTCACCACTGCTTCTGATGAGGGATAATGCCTCCCACGAAGGCGTTTCTTCGTGTTAGTGAATAGAAAAAAAGTCACATGGGTCTAAATCCGGACTATGGGGAGGGTGAGGAATGCACTTCACGTTGATTTTTACAAGAAATTCAGCAACAATATTTGCAATGTGCGGCCGCGCATTATCATGGTGCAGCATCCAGCCTGCTTCACGGAAATGTGCTCTTTTGCGACTGATATGGACTTGCAATGCTTTCAGGACATCCCTGTAGTATTGTCCAGTTACTGATGTGTGTGCTGGTACAACATGCTGATAAACCATTCCATGAATATCAAAGAATGAGATGACCATAACTTTCCCAGCAGAAGCAACCACTTTTGAGCTCTTGGGGGTTGGTGATGAAGGAGATTTCCACACTGAGATTTGCTGCTTGCTCTCAGGATCAAACTGATATAACCAAGTTTCATCAGCAGTGATTACGTTTGAAAGAAACTCCGGATCTTCCGCTAACGTCAACTTAAACTGCATGTTACCTCCATTGCAGCGGTAGGCGATACTGAACATGTCTGTACTTGCCTGGTTCTCACAGGCGGGAACTAGGAGTACCAACAATGAAACTACCACGGCGTATTTGTTTCACATTAAGCTAATAGAATATAATAAGATTGAATTTTAGTGCGAAAAATTATGACCTTAAAAAATTATGTTCATTCTTTACTGAGCAGCCGTCGTACTTTTTAAAGCTCGCTAATTAAGTGAATGTTGTGGAAACTGCATATTTAGCTACCTACAATTTGGGTTTTAAAGGCTTAAAGTCCAAGTTCTAACATCAAAAAGGTCTGATTGGTTGTTTATTTTGACGTATTAATAGAATAGCTATGATATGTTATCTTGAAGAGGAGTATGATGTGTATGGCGTTTAGACAAATAAGCCAACGATTACTAGTTGCGTCTTCAGTCCATTAACTGTCCACGGAAACTAATGCTTCGTCCTGTTCTGAGAGATGCATTTTCAGATGCAAAACTGACTGCGAGCGAATGATCTATTATCAGCTTTATGGATTCCATTTTTTTCTGGAAGTTGGAATTTGAGATCGCTAACAAACATTTCTACTGTAGGCTTTTGGTGACTTAAGTTAAATTATTGAACAGTTATACATAGTATCAACAAATATAACCTGATTTGTTCCTTAATATAGTGCTGCTAGTTATTCTGATTCCTTCAAAGGAACGAGCCTAAAGACATTTTCAATAACAAAAATTAATTTAAAAGGATAATAATGATGATAATGATGATGGTGATGATGGAAGAGATTATACAGATTAGGTGATCCCGAAGTGAGGAAGATAGATGATAGGAACGTTGGCAATGAAGCAATTAAAACATTAACTTATGGCACAACAACCCATAAGGGTCAAGGCGTGTCAACCCAACTGCCGGCCTCACGCCCACATATTCTAGGCAGAGGTGGGTGATCATCCAACCAATACGGGGAGAAGATGTGGTCAGCATCTCGGTGTCACAGCCGGCAAGTTAGCCTTTTAGGCCAGGGTTCACTACCTATCGTAGCTCCCGAGTTTCCTTACGATGCTGAAAGGACAACAGGCCCTACACCAGGACTTAAAATACGCATAATCCAGGGTGGGATCGATCCAACACAGGTAACCAAAGGAAGACGCCTTCCACTACGCCACGGCGCAGGTAGAACGAAGCAATTAGTGAAATAAGAATTCGAGTAAACCGGAGAAAACCTATCCAGACATCTTTTTGTGCTCAACAGACTGGAGAAAAAAGAAAATATCGCCTAGGTAGCGTAAATGGGAACGTGTCTGCCTCAGGTTCAAGAGGTCCCGAGTTCGAATCTCGATCAGGGTGAGTTACCTGGATAATGTTTTTTACAGGTTTTACCCTTATTCTTAAAGACGAATGTCGGGTAGCTCTAAGCTCTAAGAGCCCTGGACTCATTTGAGCATCATTTCACCCATTTCATTCACCGTCCGATATGACTTAAAAAGTTAAAGGACGTACATTACACACACACAAAAAGTTAAGGGCATTATTAGAGTGATAACTTTTGGGTTGTAATTTAAAGTCCTCCAACGTTAAGTCATATCGAACGATGAGTGGAATGGGTGAAATGATGCTCAAATGATCCCAGGGTCCATAGAGCTTTCAATTACCCGACATTCATCTTTCAGGATAAGGGAAAATTTCGGGAAAACACCTTGTCCAGGTAATTCACCCTGACCGAGATTCGAACTCGGGACTTCTTGAGCGTGAGGCAGACACTCTACCACAACGCTACCGAGGCGGGCTTAGAGTTACAACGACGGGTTAGTAATTCTAATAATTTAAGCATGACTACTAATATAATTTAATCAACTTGTTGCCAATCCGAAAATTAAAACTAAAGTAGGCATTAAACTTTCTTAAAATGAAGTTACTCTGAAATGAAAATGAAAATATAGGTTAGATATTTACATTTTCTCTTAATAATTTAAACTTTTTCATGATGTTTGTTAATAATGAATTGTTCGTTGTAATTCATATATACCATTTTGCTATTTTGCATACATTTAAAAGTGTTATCTATAAGAACCTGAATTTTGATTCATTACATGATCCCATTTGTTAAGTGAAAATTAAATTCAACATATTGTTTGGAACTTCGCTTCGCTAACAATAGAATAGAGACATCTATATTGCTGCTTTAGAACATTTGCATAAGCTCTAAAATATCAAACACACATATTGAATGTCTTAATGAAAAAAATGCCTGCAGTAAAATAATAGGTATTACTTCCCAAATGTTATGTTTACAGGCATGCGTAATGTGGATATCAACATGCGTCCGCCTCGAATAAGCCCAATGGAGCCAGGCGTTTTCTGTCCTGTTAGAGATAATCCAAGGCAGCTCTCTCCCTACAACCCTACATCTGTTTCTTCATCCACCATTCCCAGTTCCCAGATGCTTTTGGACTGGAAAAGCTGCAAAAATAAGCTATTCTAACATTAGAGCTTCCATTTAACATCGCGTAGTAGTTTTAAGATACACTATAATAGTGTAACTGTGTATTTCAGTATTAATTCATTGCTAAGGTAAGAAAAATAAACTTAATCAAATTTATCTGCCATCATAAGAAAGAGCACATCATTACGCGATACTTCTGTTACTGAAAAGTAGACCTTTTACTGTTAGACATAAATAATCTCTGTAAAGTGTCGAATTATCTCTACCAGAGTCAATATAGCAGCTCAAACAGAAGAATAAAGTTAAAATTTTCGAAACAAAAACACATGGCCTGCTCTGATATAGTGTCAAAGACATTACATCATGATTTAAGTTAATTGATGGAAATTAATCATTTCTTCACACTAGCCGTGTATTGACTAAGGTTTTAGATAGAGTCAACCTGAAAAATTCAATGTCATGGTAGCTCAATGGATAAGAGCGACTGGGCGGAAACCAGGAGATTCGTGGTTCATATCCCGTCCATGACATTTAATTTTTCGGATTAACTCTGTCTAATTATATTATAATCTCTTTGACTATCGATTACCTGCTGGATGTCTTAATCCGATATTCAGTTTTTATTTAGTTATCTGAAAAACAAGAAACAAACATACGACATCTATAATGTACAGAAATATATTTTATTATTTTGGTTTTAAAAAGGCTTTCAACTAACATCCACTCCAGACGTACGTTATCGGTCCTGTTGGAGACTATCCGAGGCAGCTCTTTCTCTACAACCCTACACATCGTCCTTCATCCACCATTCCCAGTTTCCAGATGCTTTTCTACTGGAAAAGCTGCAAATGTAAGCTATCCTAACATTAGAGCTTCCATTTAACAGGTTATATTGACGTATTTCCTGTAAAGAGCGATGAGTTAGTCTGAACACTTGGACCACAGACTAGATGATTTTTAGTATCTGTGATTTCTCTGAAAAATATGCTAAAATAACTTCCTCGAAAATATTCGTAACTCCCTTTGAACTACACCATTTCTTAAAACAAACATTCGTCTTAAACTGCAGATGACTTTTGCGGCAGCAAATTAAGATTAGCAATTAGAGCTTCTTCTCGAATTTCTTCGGTTATAAAACTTTCGTCGCCTGAATCACTCATTTTGACATACAGTTTACCATTTGTTATTTTTGCATCACCATAGTTACGATACTTCGCTATTTAGAGCTTCCAGTATCTACTCAGACCGAGAAAACACATCGATTCTAAATCCTTTGTAAAATCAATATTATTATAATTCATATTTCAAGTCTATTTTTTCTTAGAGAACAGATAAAATTACGTATGGTGCAGGCGAGGTTTCACGTTCATCATTCTCTCGGTGCTAACGCCTCGTGCATTACATTTTTCACTGATATAGTGTGATCCAAATAAAACTGAACCATTTCAATAGGTCATAACTTTTGAATCAATAACAGTACAGACGTGCAACTTTGGGAGAATATAATATGCAATTGGGAGATTACATTACAGTATTTACATCTCAGAGAAAATGTAGGCAGTGTCCTCCACCAGCATCTATACATGTTACGACTGCAGCCACTAAAGCTTATATGGGTATCTTCAAGACATTTGTGGAGCAGCTGGATGATATCGAATTGAGAGAAGGTTGTTTACAGCAAGATAGAGAAACGTGATAATCGAATAATCTCAAAAGCTCTGTAGCCCCCAGATCCCCTGACCTAACCTCACCGGAGTTTTTCTTGTGTGGGGGGTATCTAAAACATAGGGTGTACAAGAATAGATCACGGACAATTGATGTTCTCAAGCAATCCATTCGAACCGAAATAAGTAACATTGGCGAGGATACCCTCAGTAAAACTTCAGAGAATATGGTGAGATGAGTAACAAACATGTGTAGATGCTGGTGGAGAACATTTCCAATAGTTTCTCTGAGATGTAAATAGTGTAATATAATCTCCCAATTGTGTATTATATTCTCCCAAAGTTGCACATGTGTCATATTATTGGTTCAAAGGTTATGGTCTATTGAAATGCTTCAGTTTTATTTGGGTCTCACTATATCAGCTTACCCCCCAAGTCCCACAAATAACTATTTCGTGACCTTACAAAATGACAAAGGAACAACCAATATATTATTCACTTATTACCTTTGTTACATTAGTCTCGGAGTAATGACATAGTTAACTTCAGTAATGGTTATGTTTTGAGTTTCTTTGGCAATAAAGCAGGTTATATTGACGTATTCCCTATAAAGAGCGATGAGTTAGTCTGAATGCGACAAATTGGAAGTGACTCATATACATTAACGACAGATAATCACAAACTGCGGAACCTCTGATTGTTTAACAATCTTTTGCACAATTCTTCCTCGGTATTTTTATTGCATATATTTTTGTCTTTACAGCGCCTTGCGAGTTTTTAAGTGTATTGTGCAATATGAAGCACAAGACTACAGACAAGAGCAACTAATCCGGTTATTTCGCCTAGTAGATGATAAAATCCTACAGAATCGAAAGTATACATTCTGGAAATTACCTATATACTTATTTAATATAATATAAATAGAGCTTTAAGTTGCGGCATAGTTTCGGAAACTATACAAATGTTGACAACTGTTTCAAAATTGAAAAATACTATTCTTCCTGAGGGATTTTGACCATAAAACAGCTCCTAATTTCAAGAAACATCTTAGCTGTCACTTTATTCTTCAAGACGGTGACGACAGGATGCTCGAAACGTTGGTTTTATCAAATATGGCGCGTGAAATTCCGGATAGCCAAGATATTGCCAAATAAAGATATTTTCAAAGCTTCTGCACTTATATCGAAAAATGAGTTCATATGAGAACATACTTGTGTAGACTTTCTTCTAATCTTGTCCTACAAGCAGTTTGTGAAATAGCAAATAGTTCATTGATTGACCTTTGATGGATTATACCTTTTCCTTTTTGTCTTCATCTCATTTTTTTGGCCTAAAAGGATCTTCTTTTTGTGGAGACACCACCAATATGTTTTTACTGTTCTATCTAAATTAGAAAACAATCATTTATTCACACTGCCATGCAAATCCGAAAGACATGACTGAAAGAACAGGAAACGTTTTTAGGCTTTATGTCTTTAAATTAGAATTTGTGCGTTTAAAGTTAAAAATTCTAACTCTATTTCAGAGAATAATTTTGGGTGTTACATGATAATCTCTAATTGCATCAAGGGCCCATAAACAACGCAATTAGAGAAAGTGTTACACAGTCTCTTTTATCAATGTATGATGTCGATGACTACTTCTAATTTACTATTTGGATGATTCAGGGGTTACAAAAATTCACTTTTGCCTTACATGACGCTTTAGACGTCATTAAGAAATCTTCTGAGGCACATTCAAATCATTATTTACTACAGTAACCACTAGAGAGCACCACTGAGCTATACCTATTAATTTAACCATCATTATATTATATGGGGTGCCGACAGATGGTGCGGATGCAAGCACATTATAAGTTCTGTGCAGGGTTATTAGTCCCTATACAGCGGCACTTCCACCTCATCAAAGAGTGGTGCAAAGGTTGGCGAGTGTCTGTTGATCCGGACAAGAGTTATGCAAACTGCTTCACAAAATGCCACATCCCCAATGACTGCCCCACATTTAGTTTCAAAGTTCGAAGAATTGAATGGGAAGGTTCCATCATCTACTTGGGAGTGATAAAGGTTTGGATGAAAGTCTAGCTTTCACTCAAAGCACACTCGTTACTTCTCCAGGGAATATAATCCCACAGAACATCGCTTCAGGCGTTATCGAGTACTCCACATGGCATGTGGGCACCCGGGATAACACTGGAGAACCCTCTAACAGCAGCAAAAGCTGAGCTCCACAATATTCCCACTTAGAGAGTAATTGGCATCTAAATTAACCAGCCAGAATATTTTACTCCTAGGTACACCAAGGTGTAATTGGTATTGTGTTCTACCACAATAGCTTGGAGGGGCAACAAGCTCCCTCGTGACCACTATCAACCTAAAACCAAACAATTTTCCATACAAAACCTTTCCCAAAAATTTTCCTACCTGCGTTAAAACCCTATTGAGGGCGGGCACGCAGCAAAATCATTCTGGCTTACTAAAGCCTGCCAGCAGTGACGAACAGACTAACTTTCCGTGAGCATATTACCGGGCTCTCTGCAAAGGTGCAGGGAGCTATTGCTTCCCTGTACCCAATGCTGCGTTCCGGATGCCAGTTCGCTTAAAGCTACACCTTTTCCTATCACTTGTTAGTCGTCTAATGCTGCATGCCTACGAGGTCTGGGTTATGGCCCATGGCCTTCAAACGGCACAAAATAGAGGACTCCTGACCATCCACTCCGTTGGCCGTTATTTTCCGGTAAGACTACTCCAGGAAGCCTCATCTCTTCCATATGTGAAAGATGAAATTACGCGCCGGGCTCAAAAAGTCTACGCAAGGTAACTCAACATCAAAGCTCCCTCGTCAGATCTCTGGGGAATATGACCACCCTATACTCCGCTTGAGGCGTCACAGGGTACTCCGTAAGGCATCCGTGCACCCGAGATAACAAAGAAACTACTCTTAACAGAAACTATAGCTAAGTTTCATTAATCCTCATCAGTTGGCCTCTAAATATACCCATCAGAATATAAAATATTGTTTACACCAAGCTGTACGGGTATTGCGTTCTACAAACATAGCTTAGAGGGGCAAATCGCTCCCTTTAAGGCACTTCCTATCTAAACCAAAACCAGTAACCATACACTATCCATACCTGCGCTTAAACTCTATTGAGGGTGGGCACGCAGCAAAATTACTTAGGCTTATTTAAGCCTGCCAGCAGCGACGGATGATCACCATGTACGAGTGAATAAATATAGTAGAGAAAACATATCAGTGCTAAACATCAACATTTTTTTGAGAATAGTTTGTTGAAGAAGGGTAGAATAGGTAATACAGGATATTTCTCCTTACTTTCCTGCATAAAGCCCAAATTATTATCAACCGCAACAATTATTAAATTTACAATGTACTATTGGTTTTAAATTCCATAGTTGAAAACATCTTCAGTTCTAATAAAACCTTCCATTTCTTAGTTTCATATCTTTATAGTCAATTTGGATCGACATGAGACTCGTATCTATTTAAGTAATTAATTTATTAAACGCATGAATTAATGTACAGTAAAAGCAAAAATAATTAATTGCTAAAACGCTTAAAATGTTCTATTAATTAAATTATGAAAAGATAATTAATTACATGTTCACTTTCTTCTCGGGCAACAAGCCAGGTGAAAAGACGATTAGGTATCGACGTTTCGAGAGTGTGCATCTCTCCCATCATCAGGATATTTATAAAATGTTATAACCACAAATGAAATACAACTATATAAACAAAGACAAAACACTATGAAAATTCGCATTACTGAACAAAAGACTTTTCAGTAAATTAAATGCCAGGGCAGGAGATGGCGTGAGTATAGAAAATTGTGTCAAAGAAACGTAACTACTTAAATTGAATATCAAGCTGTATTGATCTTTGCTTCTTAAATAGACGGATTTCCATTTTCAAGGCCGGTTTCCAAGAGGAGCTGAACTGAAATCCAGCATTACGATTATGCGTCCTCCTTTCAGAGGAAATGGCCAAAGCCTCCTTAATTCTCCGCTCCCAGTAACTGTTGCATGTTACCAAGATTGTCGTTTCCCGAAAATTGGCTGTACGGTCATTATGACAGCCCAGACTTCTCACGTTGCAACCTGAGCATTGTTTTGATAACGACCGTAGAGCTAATTTTCGGGAGACGACTATCTGGGCGAAATGCAACAGTTACTGGGAGCGAAGAATTAAGGAGGCGTTGGCCATTTCCTCTGAAAGGAGCACGCTAAATCGTGATGCTGGATTTCAGTTCAGCTCCTCTTGGATATCGGTCTTAAAATGGAAATCCATCGATTTAAGAAGCAAAGATCAACACAGCTTGATAATCAAGTTAATTAGTTACGTTTTTTTTGACACAATGTTCTATACTCACGCCATTTCCTGACCTGGCATTTAATTTACTGAAAACAGTCTTTTGTTTAGTAATGCGAATTTTCATAATGTTTGTCTTTGTTTATGGTTGTGTTACATCCACTGTTTCATTTGTGGTTATAACATTTTATAAATATCCTGATGATGGTAGAGATGCACACTCCCGAAACGTCGATATCTAATCGTCTTTTCACCTGACTTGTTGTCCGAGAAGAAAGTGAGCATATTCGTCACCGGGAAAGCTTCAGGTCTTATTTTAGTTAATTTCATATTTTTATGTGCAACACAACTTGCAACAGGTTATGCTGAACACCGATGCTTAGTTTTACGCCTGTAACTGTAAGTAGAAATAAAGAATTAACTCCTTCATAAAATTCATCAGCCATTAGACACGTATCTCCTGCAGAAGGACTTTGTACACCGCAGGTGCTGCTTTCGTGACAAGTTCTATAGGAAGATACACATAAGTAACTCACTTCTTACTGATAACTGATGTGTCATATAAGCCGGACATAATATCTGAAGCTCTAATAAAGTACAGTCATGTTACTTGCGCGCTACAGTCTTTGAGAAATGCAAATGTATTTAGTCAACATTTGGAATGCCTTATGCCCTTGGTATTAACATACAAACTTATAATAAATAATTGCAATATATGCACCTAGTATCTCTTTGAGGTTCTGTATGTATCTCTTGCTACATTTAAGGGAAAAACTGAAAAAAAAATCTGCATATCTAATGACTCGGTTTCTGGAATCTATACCAGGCCTCACTGTACTAAGTTTAGTTTTATCTTTATTCAATTCAATTTTCAAAACAAATTACATAAATTAGTTGCATTTTGCTTATATAATCTACTTCCTGTCTTAACTAAGCCTAACAGGTTCCTGAACTCCAGTAACCTTACAACCTAAAAACAGTCTTTCTTTTATTTTGTTTCTACTCCAACAAAATAAATCAAATCTACGCTTCTACGCCTGCTTTAATTGGTATAAAAACTACGAAAGACTGTTTCCTACAATTTTAAATTTCCTCTTCTGCAAATGTTTTCCAAAGCTTCCTCCTACTTGTATCAGTAGATAGAGCTGGATCTTCAGGTCCAGATATCCCTCTTGTTATCTTTCCTCTTCTACATAATCATTTGTACCTGTCCGCTCTGAGTTTCTCTATATACCTCCTCTGGCCCTCCTGGGGTTCTCCGTTCGGTGGCTTCTGCTCTACCCTTTTTTAACGTCCTCCAACGTTAAGTCATATCGGACCATGAATAGAATGGGTGAACTGATGCTCAAATGAGCCCGGGGCCCATAGAGCTCAGAGTTACCCAACATTATCGGACGATGAATGAAATGATGTTCAAATGAGTACAGGGTACACAAAGCTTAGTGTTAGCAGACATTTATCTTTCAGGATAAGGGTTAACCTCCAACGTTAAGTCATATCGAACGATGAATGAAATGATGTTCAAATGAGTACAGGGTACATAGAGCTTAGAGTTACCAGACATTCATCTTTCAGGATAAGGGTAAACCTGCAACGTTAAGTCATATCGAACGATGAATGAAATGATGTTCAAATGAGTACAGGGTACATAGAGCTTAGAGTTACCAGACATTCATCTTTCAGGATAAGAGAAAACCTCGAAGGTTAAGTCATATCGGACGATAAATGACATGAAGTTCAAATGAGTACAGGGTACATAGAGCTTAGAGTTACCAGACATTCATCTTTCAGGGCAATAGAAAACCCTAAACGTTAAGCCATATCGGACGATGAATGAAATGATGTTCCAATGAGTACAGAGTACATAGAGCTTAGTGTTACCAGACATTCATCTTTCAGGATAAGGATAAACTCGCAACGTTAAGTCATATCGGACGATGAATGAAATGATGTTCAAATGTGTACAGGGTACATAGCGCTTAGAGTTACCAGACATTCGTCTTTCAGCATAAGGGTAAACCTCCAACGTTAAGTCATATCGGACGATGAATGAAATGATGTTTAAATGAGTACAGTATACATAGAGCTTAGAGTTACCAGACATTCATCTTCAGGGTAAGAGAAAACCTCCAACGTTAAGCCATATCGGACGATGAATGAAATGATGTTCAAATGAGTACAGTATACATAGAGCTTAGAGTTACCAGACATTCATCTTCAGGGTAAGAGAAAACCTCCAACGTTAAGCCATATCGGACGATGAATGAAATGATGTTCAAATGAGTACAGTATACGTAGAGCTTAGAGTTACTAGACATTCATCTTTCAGGATAAGGGTAAACCGGCAACGTTAAGTCATATCGTACGATGAATGAAATGATGTCAAGTGAGTACAGGGTACAGAAAGCTTTGAGTAACCAGAAATTTTTCTTTCAGGTTAAGGGGGAAGAAAGCCGCATCCCGGTAACTCAGCGCGAGAGATTTTAGCTCGGGCTTCCTAACGTGAGGCAGACACGCTACTTGACACTACAGAGGCGGGCTACTCGCTGGTGTTATCCTACTCGAGTCGTATTCTAGAGGTGGCGAATTCGATCCTCGTCGATGGCATGTTGACTTTGGTTATTCATGGGTGTTATTTAACTGCTATGAGTCTCAACACCCCAATGTATCTAGATGTAAAATACTACATCAGTGGCGTCTTATCAGTCCAGAGTGGCCTTGACGGGACTTAAATCTACGATACCGGACCACCGACATTTATCTCCTTCTAAGGAAGGAGAAGCTAAAAATTTTTACGCCCGAAAAGAAATGCATATCTTTTCGTTAGCTCTGAACTCGTGATCTCTCGAACTGGACCACAGAGGACGTCTGAACTGGTTTTTTATGATCATTATATTCATAGGAGAAAGTTAAAGAATATCACAGCACTCCCGATGTTTAATATATATTTTATGACAAATGTGTTTCTTGAATTTTCTGGTATGAACCTCAGAAGTGCTTTTCTTTGGGTATTTTTCTATAACTCGTTAACTGTAATATACAACATGTTGTTGTACAAAAAGTGGAGTTGTTACATAAAAATTTATATGAAACATATTCTGTGTGTGCGGGCAACTGTCGATTTCCAATATTTTCCTTGTACTTTGCCTGAATTTCCAATACTTACATTTTTTAAACGAGATGTCATTCAGATTTTGATAGAACAATTCGTAAAGAGTAGAGAAAATTAGGTGACAATTGCTCGTGAATTTATTCCATTTATATGCCGTCTTTAACCTTTATGCCCGCCTCGGTACCGTAGATGGTAGCAGGTCCGCCTCACGTTCAAGAGGTCTCAGGTTCGAGTCTGGGTCAGGGTCAGTTACCTGGATAAGGTTTTTTCCGGGTTCTTCGCTTATCCTAAAAGGCGACTCTCCGGTAACTGTAAGGACAATGGACCCTGGGTTAATTTGAGCATCAGTTTTTCATCGTCCAATACGACTTAACGTTGGAGCACGTAAATTACAACAACAACAAAAATTTCTAGGATCAAATCTTCAATTTTCTATGCAAATGTTCACTCGCTTACAGTGATGTTAGTATTTGGTCGATATTATCTTTGTACAGCTTAATACACCTCATACTTCCACAGTCTAGAGACCAATCTGGTTAAAGAAAAGTTCTCAGCCAGGTGTCGAACACGATACCTCTGGATCTGAAAATTATCATACGAGAGAGGCGGTCGAGGCTAGATCCATATCAGCTCCAGGTCACAATGATACACATGCGTCATCTATTCAGTATGTTTTGAGAGCGTATTTTTCAACTTTGAAGGCTCACGTTACATATTAATAATCTTAAATTTGTAATTTAAGACTTAAAACATTTCTAGTCATAATAATTTAGTAAATATATACGAGGGCTGTTCAATAAAGAATGATCACAGTTCTTTTTTGACAACGTATCTTTACCCATCCTCATAATTCTGATAGTCCTTCTCAAGTGCGCTGCACTTGTCTGAGCGTTTCTGCTAGTCTTCACAGATATGCTGGAAACCATTTTTTGAGAGATCCTACAAAATGGCCTCCGCAGCTTTCACCACTGCTTCTGATGAGGGATAATGCGTCCCACGAAGGCGTTTCTTCAAGTTAGGGAATAGAAAAAAAGTCACATGGGGCTAAATCCGGACTATGGGGAGGGTGAGGGATGCACTTCACGTCGATTTTTACAAGATATTCAGCAACAATATTGGCAATATGAGGCCACGCATTATCATGGTGCAGCATCCAGCCTGCTTCAAGGAAATGTGCTCTTTTGCGACTGATATGGACTTGCAATGCTTTCAGGACATCCCTGTAGTATTGTCCAGTTACTGATGTGTGTGCTGGTACAACATGCTGATAAACCATTCCATGAATATCAAAGAATGAGATGAGCATAACTTTCCCAGCAGAAGCAACCCCTTTTGAGCTTTTGGGGGTTGGTGATGAAGGAGATTGCCACACTGAGCTTTGCTGTTTGCTCCCAGGATCAAAATGAAATAACCAAGTTTCATCAGCAGTGATTACGTTTGAAAGAAAGTCCCGAACTTCCGCTAACGTCAACTTTAACTGCATGTTACCTCCATTGCAGCGGTAGGCGATACTGAACATGTCTGTACTTGCCTGGTTCTCACAGGCGGGAACTAGGAGTACCAACAATGAAACTACTACGGCGTATTTGTTTCACATTAAGCTAATAGAATATAATAAGATTGAATTTTAGTGCGAAAAATTATGACCTTAAAAAATTATGTTCATTCTTTATTGAGCAGCCGTCGTACTTTTTAAAGCTCGCTAATTAAGTGAATGTTGTGGAAACTGCATATTTAGCTGCCTAGATTTTGGGTTTTAAAGGCTTAAAATCCAGGTTCTAACATCAAAAAGGTCTGATTGGTTGTTTATTTTGACGGATTAATAGAATAGCTATGATATGTTATCTTGAAGAGGAGTATGATGTGTATGGCGTTTAGACAAATAAGCCAACGATCACTAGTTCCGTCTTCAGTCCATTAACTGTCCACGGAAACTAATGCTTCGTCCTGTGCTGAGAGATGCATTTTCAGGTGCAAAACTGACTGCGAGCGAATGATCTATTATCAGCTTTATGGATTCCATTTTTTTCTGGAAGTTGGAATTTGAGATCGCTATCAAACATTTCTAATGTAGACCTTTGGTGACTTAAGTTAAATTATTGAAATGTTATACATAGTTTCAACAAATATAATTTGATTTGTTCTATAATATAGTGCCGCTGGTTATTCTGATTCCTTCAAAGGAACGAGCCTAAAGACATTTTCAATAACAAGAATTAATTTAAAAGGATAATAATGATGATAATGATGATGGTGATGATGGAAGAGATTATACAGATTAGGTGATCCCGAAGTGAGGAAGATAGATGATAGGAACGTTGGCAATGAAGCAATTAAAACATTAACTTATGGCACAACAACCCATAAGGGTCAAGGCCTGTCAACCCAACTGCCGGCCTCATGCCCACATACTCTAGGCAGAGGTGGGTGATCATCCAACCAATACGGGGAGAAAATGTGGTCAGCACCTCGGTGTCACAGCCGGCAAGTTAGCCTTTTAGGCCAGGGTTTGCTACCTATCGTAGCTCCTGAGTTTCCTTACGATGCTGAAAGGACAACAGGCCCTACACCAGGACTTAAAATACGCATACTCCAGGGTGGGATCGATCCCACGCAGGTAACCAAAGGAAGACGCCTTCCACTACGCAACGGCGCAGGTAGAACGAAGCAATTAGTGAAATAAGAATTCGAGTAAACCGGAGAAAACCTATCCAGACATCTTTTTGTGCTCAACAGACTGGAGAAAAAAGAAAATATCGCCTAGGTAGCGTAAATGGGAACGAGTCTGCCTCAGGTTCAAGAGGTCCCGAGATCGAATATCGGTCAGGGTGAGTTACCTGGATAGGTTTTTTACAGGGTTTACCCTTATTCTTAAAGACGAATGTTGGGTAGCTCTAAGCTCTATGAGCTCTGGATTCATTTGAGCATCATTTCACCCATTTCCTTCACCGTCCGATATGACTTAAAAAAGTTAAAGGACGCACATTACACACACAAAAAGAAGTTAAGGGCATTATTAGAGTGATAACATTTTTTCATATCGAACGATGAGTGGAATGGGTGAAATGATGCTCAAATGATCCCAGGGTCCATAGAACTTACAATTACCCGACATTCATTATTCAGGATAAGAGAAAACCCGGGAAAAACCTTGTACAGGTAACTCACCCTGACCGAGATTCGAACTCGGGACCTCTTGAACCTGAGGCAGACACGCTACCACCATGCTACCGGGGCGGTCTTAGAGTGATAACGACGGGTTAGTAATTCTAATAATTTAAGCATGACTACTAATATAATTTAATCAACTTGTTGCCAATCCGAAAATTAAAACTAAAGTAGGTATTAAACTTTCTTAAAATGAAATTACTCTGAATTGAAAATGAAAATATAGGTTAGATATTTACATTTTCTCCTATTAATTTAAAATTTTTCATGATGTTTGTTAATAACGAATTGTTCGTTGTAATTCTTATATACCATTTTGCTATTTTGCATACATTTAAAAATGTTATGTATAAGAACCTGAATTTTGAATCATTACATGATCTCATTTGTTAAGTGAAAATTAAATGCAACGTAATGTTTCGAACTTCGCTTCGCTAACAATAGAATAAAGACATCTATATTGCTGCTTTAGAACATTTGCATAAGCTCTAAAATATCAAATACACATATTGAATGTCTTAATGAAAGAAATGCCTCCAGTAAAATAATAGGTATTACTTCCCAAATGTTATGTTTACAGGCATGCGTAATGTGGATATCAAAATGCGTCCGCCTAGAATATGCCCAATGGAGCCAGGCGTTTTCGGTCCTGTTGGTTATTATCCAAGGCAGCTCTCTACCTACAACCCTAGATCTGTTTCTTCATCCACCATTCCCAGTTCCCAGATGCTTTTCGACTGGAAAAGCTGCAAATGTAAGCTATTCTAACATTAGAGCCTCCATTTAACATCGCGTAGTAGTTTTAAGATACACTATAATAGTGTAACTGTGTATTTCAGTTTTAATTCATTGCTAATGTAAGAAAAATAAACTTAATCAAGTTTATCTGCCATCATAAGAAAGAGCACATCATTACGCGATACTTCTGTTACTAAAAAGTAGACCTTTTACTGTTAGACATGAATAATCTCTGTAAAGTGTCGAATTATCTCTACCAGAGTCAATATAGCAGCTCAAACAGAAGAATAAAGTTAAAATTTTCGAAACAAAAACACATGGCCTGCTCTGATATAGTGTCAAAGACATTACATCATGATTTAAGTTAATTGATGGAAATTAATCGTTTCTTCACACTAGCCGTGTATTGGCTAAGGTCTTAGATAGAGTCAACCTGAAAAATTCAATGTCATGGTAGCTCAATGGATAAGAGCGACTGGGCGGAAACCAGGAGATTCGTGGTTCATATCCCTTCCATGACATTTAATTTTTCAGATTAACTCTCTCTAATTATATTATAATCTCTTTGACTATCGATTACCTGCTGGATGTCTTAATCCGATATTCAGTTTTTATTTACTTATCTGAAAAACAAGAAACAAACATACGACATCTATAATGTACAGAAATATATTTTATTATTTTGGTTTTAAAAAGGCTTTCAACTAACATCCACTACAGACGTACGTTATCGGTCCTGTTGGAGACTATCCGAGGCAGCTCTTTCTCTACAAACCTACACCTCGTCCTTCGTCCGCCATTCCCAGTTTCCAGATGCTTTTCTACTGGAAAAGCTGCAAATGTAAGATATCCTAACATTAGAGCCTCCATTTAACAGGTTATATTGACGTCTTCCCTGTAAAGAGCGATGAGTTAATCTGAACACTTGGACCACAGACTAGATGACTTTAGGATCTGTGATTTCTCTGAAGAATATGCTAAAATAACTTCCTCGTAAATATTCGTAACTCCCTTTGAACTACACCATTTCTTAAAACAAACATTCGTCATAAATTGCAGATGACTTTTGTGGCATCAAATTAAGATTAGCAATTAGAGCTTCTTCTCAAATTTCTTCGGTTATAAAACTTTCGTCGCCTATATCACTCATTTTGACATACAGTTTACCATTTGTTATTTTTGCATCACCATAGTTACGATACTTCGCTATTCAAAGCGTCCAATATATACTCAGACCGAGTAAACACATCGATTCTAAATTCTTTGTAAACTGAATATTATTATAATTGATATTTCAAGTCCATTATTTCTTTTGTAACAGATAAAATTGCGTATGGTGCAGGCGAGGTTTGACGTCTATCATTCTCTCGGTGCTAACGCCTCGGGCATTACATTTTTCACTGATATAGTGTGATCCAAATAAAACTGAACCAGTTCAATGGGCCATAAGTTTTGAATCAATAACAGTACATACGTGCAAATTTGGGAGAATATAATACGCAATTGGGAGATTACATTACACTATTTACATCTCAGAGAAAATGTAGGAAGTGACCTCCACCAGCATCTATACATGTTACGACTGTAGCCACTAAAGTTTGTATGGGTATCTTCAAGACATTTGTGTAGCAGCTGGATGATATCGAATTGAGAGAAGGTTGTTTCAAGCAAGATAGAGCAACGTGCCATACATCTAATGACACCATGGAACTTTTAGCCAGTTTCTTTGATAATCGAATAATCTCAAAAGGTCTGTAGCCCCCAGATCACCTGACCTAACCTCACCGGAGTTTTTCTTGAGAGGGGTATCTAAAAAATAGAGTGTACAAGAATAGACCACGGACAATTGATGTTCTCAAGGAATCCATTCGAACCGACATAAGTAACATTGACGAGGATACTCTCAGTAAAACTTCAGAGAATATGGTTAGATGAGTAACAAACATGTATAGATGCTGGTGGAGGACACTTCAAATAGTTTCTCTGAGATGTAAATAGTGTAATGCAATCTCCCAATTGTATATTATATTCTCCCAAAGTTGCACATGTGTCCTACTATTTTTCAAAGGTTATGGTCTATTGAAATGGTTCAGTTTTATTTGGGTCACACTATATCAGCTTACCCCCAAGTCCCACAAATAACTATTTCGTGGCCTCACTAAATGACAAAGGAACGGCCAATATATGATTCACTTATTACCTTTGTTACATTAGTCGCGGAGTAATGACATAGTTAACTTCAGTAATGGTTTTGCTTTGAGTTTCTTTGACAATAAAGCTGGTTATATTGACTCTTCCCTATAAAGAGCGATGAGTTAGTCTGAATGCGACAAAGTGGAAGTGTCTCATAGTCACAAACTGCGGTACTTCTGATTGTTGAGCAATCTTATGCACAATCCTTCCTTGGTATTTTTATTGCATATATTTTTGTCTTTACAGCGCCCTGCGAGTTTTTAAGTGTCTTGTGCAATATGAAGCACAAGACTACAGACAAGAGCAACTAATCCGGTTATTTCGCCTAGTAGATGATAAAATCCTACAAAATCGAAAGTATAAATTCTGGAAATTACCTACATAATTATTTAACATAATGTAAATAGAGTTTTAAGTTGCGGCATACTTTCGGAAACTATACAAATGTTGACAACTGTTTCAACATTGAAAAATACTATCCTTCCTGAGGGATTTTGACCATAAAACAGCTCCTAATTTCAAGAAACATCTTAGCTGTCACTTTGCTCTTGAAGACGGCGACGACAGGATGGTCGAAACGTTGGTTTTACCAAATACGACGCGGCAAAATCCGGATAGCCAAGATATTCCCAAATAAAAATATGTTCAAAGATTCTGCACTTAAATCGAAACATGAGTTCATATGAGAACATACTTGTGTAGACCTTCTTCTAATCTTATCCTACAAGCAGTTTGTGAAATAGAAAATAGTTTATTGATTGACCTTTGATGGATTATATCTTTTCCTTTTTGTCATCATCTCATTTTTTGGCCTAAAAGGATATTCTTCTTGTCGAGACACCAACAATTTGTTTTTACTGTTATATCTAAATTAGAAAACAATCATTTATTTACACTGACATGCCAATCCGAAAGACATGACTGAAAGAACAAGAAACGTTTTTGGGCTTTATGTCTTTAAATTAGATTTTGTGCGTTTAAAGTGAAAAATGCTAACTCTAGTTCAGAGAATAAATTTTGGGTGTTACATGATGATCTCTTATTGTATCAAGGGGCCATAAACAACGCAATTAAAGAAAATGTTACACAGTCTCTTTTATCAATGGATGATGTCGAGGACTACTTCTAATTCATTATTTGGATGATTCAGAGGTCATAAAAGTTCACTTTTGCCTTACATGAAGCTTTAGACGTCATTAAGAAATCTTCTGAGACACATTCAAATCATTATTTACTACAGTAACCACTAGAGAGCACCACTGAGCTACACCTATTAATTTAACCATCATAATATTATATGGGGTGCCGACAGATGGTGCGGATGCAAGCACATTATAAATTCTGTGCACCGTTGTTTGTCCCTATAGAGCGGCACTTCCACCTCGTCCAAGAGTGGTGCAAACGGTAGCGAGTGTCCGTTGATCCGGCCAAGAGCTATGCAAACTGCTTCGCAAGACGCCATATCCCCAATGACTGTCCCAAATTTAGTTTCTGATTTCGAAGAATTGAATGCGAAGATTTCATCATCTACTTGGGAGTGATAAAGGTTTGGATGAAAGTCTAACTTTCACTCAAAGCACACT
Source organism: Mantis religiosa (assembly GCA_030765055.1). Classification (NCBI taxonomy): domain Eukaryota; kingdom Metazoa; phylum Arthropoda; class Insecta; order Mantodea; family Mantidae; genus Mantis; species Mantis religiosa. Next base: position 32,553 of record JAUKNK010000923.1, read on the forward strand.
CGTTACTTCTTCAGGGAATATAATCCCACAGAACATCGCATCAGGCGTTATCGAGTACTCCACGTGGCATGTGGGCACCCGGGATAACACTGGAGAACCCTCTAACAGCAGCAAATCTGAGCTCCACAATATTCCCACTTAGAGCGTAATTGGCATCTAAATTAACCACCCAGAATGTTTTACTCCTAGGTACACCAAGGTGTAATTGGTACTGTGTTCTACCACAATAGCTTGGAGGGGCAACAAGCTCCCTCGTGACCACTATCAACCTAAAACCAAACAATTTACCATACAAAACCTTACCCAAAAATTTTCCTACCTGCGTCAAAACCCTATTGAGGGCGGGCACGCAGCAAAATCATTCTGGCTTACTAAAGCCTGCCAGCAGAGACGAACAGACTAACTTTCCGTGAGCATATTACCGGGCTCTCTGCAAGGGTGCAGGGAGCTATTGCTTTCTTGTACCCAATGCTACGTTCCGGATGCCAGTTCGCTTAAAGCTACACCTTTTCCTATCACTTGTTAGTCGTCTAATGCTGCATGCCTACGAGGTCTGGGTTATGGCCCATGGCCTTCAAACGGCACAAAATAGAAGACTCCTGACCATCCACTCCTTTGGCCGATATTTTCCGGTAAGACTACTCCAAGAAGCCTCATCTCTTCCATACGTGAAAGATGAAATTAGGCGTCGGGCTCAAAAACTCTATGCAGGGTATCTCAACATCAAAGCTCCCTCGTCAGATCTCTGGGGGATATGACCACCCTATACTCCGCTTGAGGCGTCACAGGGTACTCCGTACGGCATGCGGGCACACGAGATAACAAAGGAACAACTCTTAACAGAAGCTAAAGCTAAGCTTCATTAATCCTCAGTCAGTTGTCCTCTAAATATACCCATCAGAATATAAAATATTGTTTACACCAAGCTGTACGGGTATTGCGTCCTACAAACATAGATTAGAGGGGCAAATCGCTCCCTTTAAGGCACTTCCTATCTAAACCAAAACCAGTAACCATACACTATCCATACCTGCGCTTAAACTCTAAAGAGGGTGGGCATGCAGAAAATTACTTAGGCTTATCAAAGCCTGCCAGCAGTGACGGATGATCACTATGTACGAGTGAATAAATACAGTAGAGAAAACATATCAGTGCTAAACATCAAGATTTTTTTGAGAGTAGTTTTTTGAAGAAGGGTAGAATAGGTAATACAGGATATTTCTCCTTACTTTCCTGCATAAAGCCCAAAATATTATCAACCGCAACAATTATTAAATTTACAATGTACTATTGGTTTTAAATTCCAGAGTTGAAATCATCTTCAGTTCTAATAAAACCTTCCATTTCTCAGTTTCATATCGTTATAGTCAATTTGGATCAACCTGAGACTCGTATCTATTTAAGTAATTAATTTATTAAAAGCATGAATTAATGTAGAGCAAAAGCAAATATAGTTTATTGCTAAAACGCTTAAAATGTTCTATCAATTAAATTATGAAGAGATAACTAATTACATGCTAACTTTCTTCTTGGGCAACAAGTCAGGTGAAAAGACGATTAGATATCGACGTTTCGGGAGTGTGCACCTCTCCCATCATCAGGATATTTTTCAAATGTTATATCCACAAATGAAATACTGGATATAACACAACTAAAAACAAAGACAGAAGACTATCAAAATTCGCATTACTAAACAAAAGACTGTTTTCAGTAAATTAAATGCCAGGTCAGGAGATGGCGTGAGTATAGAAAGTTGTGTCAAAGAAACGTAACTACTTAAATTGAATATCAAGCTGTATTGATCTTTGCTTCTTAAATAGATGGATTTCCATTTTCAAGGCCGGTTTCCAAGAGGAGCTGAACTGAAATCCAGCATTACGATTATCCGTAATCCTTTCAGAGGAAATGGCCAACGCCTCTTTAATTCTGCGGTCCCAGTAACTGTTGCATTTCACCAAGATTGTCGTTTCCCGAAAATTGGCTGTACGGTCATTATGACAGCCCAGACTTCTCACGTTGCAACCTGAGCATTGTTTTGAGCATTTCGGGAGAAGACCATCTTGGCGGAATGCAACAGCTTCAGGAAGGAAGAATTAAGGAGGCTTTGGCCATTTCCTCTGAAAGAAGCACGCTAAATCGTGATGCTGAATTTCAGTTCAGCTCCTCTTGGATATCGGTCTTAAAATGGAAATCCATCGATTTAAGGAGCAAAGATCAACACAGCTTGATAATCAAGTTAATTACTTACGTTTTTTGACACAATGTTCTATACTCACGCCATTTCCTGACCTGGCATTTAATTTACTGAAACCATACTTTTGTTCAGTAATGAGAATTCTCATAATGTTTGTCTTTGTTTATCGTTGTGTTACATCCACTGTTTCATTTGTGGTTATAACATTTTATAAATATCCTGATGATGGGAGAGCTGCACACTCCCGAAACGTCGATATCTAATCGTCTTTTCACCTGACTTGTTGCCCGAGAAGAAAGTGAGCATATTCGTCACCGGGAAAGCTTCAGGCCTTATTTTAGTTAATTTCATATTTTTATGTGAAACACAACTTGCAGCAGGTTATGCTGAACACCTATGCTTAGTTTTACGCCTGTAACTGTAAGTAGAAATAAAGATTTAACTCCTTCATAACCTTTATCAGCCATTAGACACGTATCTCCTGCAGAAGGACTTTGTACACCGCAGGTGCTGCTTTCGTGACCAGTTCAATAGGAAGATACACATAAGGAACTCACTTCTTACTGATAACTGATGTGTCATATAAACCTGACATAAAATCTGAAGCTCCAATAAAGTACAGTCATGTTACTTGCGTACTACAGTCTTTGCAAAATGCAAATGTATTTAGTCGACATTTGGAATGTCTTATGCCCTTGGTATTAACATACAAACTTGTAATAAATAATTGCAATATATGCACCTAGTATCGCTTTGAGGTTCTGTTTGTATCTCTTGCTACAGTTAAGGGAAAAACTAAAAAAAAATCTGCATATCTAATGACTCGGTTTCTGGAATCTATACCAGGCCTCACTGTACTAAGTTTATTTTCACCTTTATTCAACTCAATTTTCAAAACAAATTACATAAATTAGTTGCATTGCCTGCTATAATCTACTTGCTGTCTTAACTAAGCCTACAGGTTCCTGAACTCCAGTAACCTTACAATCTAAAAACAGTCTTTCTTCTCTTTTGTTTCTACTCCAACAAAATAAATCAAATCTACGATTCTACTACTGCTTTAATTGGTATAAAAGCTACGAAAGACTGTTTTCTACAATTTTAAATTTCCTCTTCTGCAAATGTTTTCCAAAGCTTCCTCCTACTTGTATCAGTAGATAGAGCTGGTTCGTCAGGTCTGGATACCCCTCTTGCTATCTTTCCTCTTCTACATTAATCATTTGTAGCTGTCCCCTCTGATTTTCTCTATATACCTCCTCTGGCCCTCCTGGGGTTCTCCTTTCGGTGGCTTCTGCTCTTCCTTCTTTTTTTACGTCCTCCAACGTTAAGTCATATCGGACCATGAATGGAATGGGTGAACTGATGCTCAAATGAGCCCGGCGCCCATGGAGCTCAGAGTTACCCGACATTCATCTTTCAGGGTAAGGAAAACCCCGGAAAAACCTTATCCAGGTAACTCACCCTAACCGAGATTCGAACTTGCGACCTCATGAACGTGAAGCAGACACGTTACCGTCTACGCTAGCGAGGAGTCGGTTTTTCTTCCGATATCCAATACTGGCGTCTTCTTTTCATTAGTTGTACGTCTTCAAGTCTGGTAATCTGTATCTTCAGTTTCTCTTGGTCCTATTTCCCTCCGACGATCTCTTAAGTCATATTCTTTCCTCGAAGTTTGAAATGTTGCTATATTTAACTCCTTTATTGCATTTCATATATTCCTCTAACGCCGTAGCGGATATTATCTGAGACAAATTTTTTAGTTGTGCATAGTTTTCTGCTTCTCTTAATGTGCCATAAGCATTTCCCTCTACTAGTTCACTATATTTATTGCACTCAAAAATACTGCGCCATGGCTGAGTGTTTAGTCCCCTTGGCTCTCACCTAGGCGGCCCAGGTGACCTCAATGTGAGATTTGTGGTAGACAACATGGCGCTGTGTGGGATTCCTTCGTGTACTCCTGTTTCCCCACCATCATTCCACGAACTGCTCCATCATTCATCCCAGGCGTTGGGCCGACCCTCCAACCCTGATGTCATCTCAGTTACATTTCTCACATAAATGTGTGTTGTTCTTTTCAAATATACATAATATGATGCGTGTCCTGTAACAAAGTGAAAAGATCCTTTTCTTGGTTTTATATGTTCCAAACTAGCATCTTGTTAATGTCTGGAAATAAATCATGTACTCTTCTTCCTGCGTGTTCATTATTATCCCACTCTTCTTATTATTCCTATAGTAAATAATTCCACGCTTATTTCTTATAATACATCTTTTTCCCAAAATTTTAAAAACATTTCCATATTCTTCCCTCATTAGCCAGTGACACCCTTTAATCCAATGAATATAGTCAATAGCCCAAATTCCTGCTAAGGGCCAAAGTGGATGTCATTTTTGTAGCTCCGCTGCTGTGAAGTAATATTTGCCTCTGAGCTTTTTGGATTAAATTTACACAGGATTTGACCCTTAACCTATGTGCCCATGTACTTGCACCTATCCTATTATACCTATTACAAAACTCATATGATATACCCAAAGTGGATGTCATTTTTGTAGCTCCGCTGCTGTGAAGTAATATTTGCCTCTGAGCTTTTTGGATTAAATTTACACAGGATTTGACCCTTAACCTATGTGCCCATGTACTTGCACCTATCCTATTATACCTATTACAAAACTCATATGATATACCCTCTTGGCTGTGAAAGGAATATTTTGGCTCTTTTGTACAATGGACGCCAATTTCATAACGACATTTACTACCATTTTATTACATACTTATGCGGCTGTTTAGAAGTCATTTTCCAACTGATTCTATGAGTAAATACGCAAACGTTTTTGTGTTACTATATGCCAATATATGTGGGTCTAATTTTAATTTGGTTCTGGTACACCACTGCTCAAGAGCGTCATCTGCTTAGATTTCTGTTCTAGGTGAAAGACTGCTCGGCAATGTCATATTAACTGCAAACCTTGGGAACAAAATAACGTGTATATTTTATGTTTTGCTAAAATGTTATCATCCAGGCCAGTGGCAGGTGTTTTGAAACACCTATAGAATACAATTCCAGGGATTTGGTATATGATGCAGCAGCTAGATTGTCCTGGCGAAAATGGGGGCCATTTTCATCATATAATTTTCAAGAAATAAAGTATTTACATGTACTGCATAAAATGACAACAGTTGTTAATCGAATGTGATAACAAATGTTTACTATAGGACTCTTTGATAGAATCATCTAGTCTCCCTAAGTGGTTGACATCACATCACGAAATAGTTACCTTTTCTGCCAAGTAACAGTTAAAAATCATTGCTCAACTTACAATATTACTTGCTTCAGGTTCTGATACATTCATAATTTTTGTGTTGCTTTCAGGAAACCAAGAGCCTGAAAACCACAATGCGCAGAGTGGACAAAATTCTTCCTTGGCCGCACCTGCCAGCATTTCAACGTAAGTTAAAATTTTACTATTTGTAATCGTGGGCGCTTCTTTCTTCAAAGTGATGTCGTAATACCAGAATCAGAGCTCCGACGCTGTATTAGACTTTCGTCTCACTATAGTTCTTTCCCATGCCACTACATCAACTGACAAGAGACATATTGGAACCCTCAGCAAAGTGAGCCAACCAGCTCATCCTGGAAGTGTTGGTGGTACGTGTACTGTGGTTGGCTACACTGGATTTGGCTAATTGCTGTCCACTGTACTCTGAGGACATCTGGTGGCAGCTTACAGCAGTGGTGTGGCGTGACTTTCAAAGCGAGGGAAGCTCCAAATAATAATTTTCATTAAATTATGAGAGAATAATGCCTCAAAGAACTATAGCTACTCCTTAGTAATCTTTCTATTGTACAGTCACACGTAGGTCCAGTGTCGAAGCGTGACTTTCTATGTGAGGGAAGCACCATATAATTATTTTCATTTAAATAAGAGAAAATAAAGGCTCAAAGAACAAATGCTGCTCTTCAGTACTCTTTCCATTGTACAGTCCCACTTAGGTCCAGTATCGAGGCGTGGCCGTCAAAGCGAGGGAAGCTCCCAATAATAACTTTCATTAAAATAAGAGACAATAATGCCTCAAAGAGCTAAGGCTGCTCTTCAGTACACTTTCTATTGTACAGACAGACGTAGGTACATGAGCGAGGCGCGACTTTCACAGTGAGGGAAGTTACAAATAGTCATTGTCATTAAATTAACAGAGAATAATGGCTCAAATAACTAGGGCTACTCTTTAGTACTTTTTCCATTGTACAGTCACACGTAGGTACAGTAGCGAGGCGTGACTTTCAAAGCGAGGGAGGCTTCGAACAATAATTTTCATTAAAATAAGAGAGAATAATTGCTCAAAGAACTAAGGCTACTCTTTATTACTCTTTCTATTGTACAGTCACACGTAGATCCAGCAGGGAGTCGTGACTTTCAAAGCGAGGGAAGCTCCTAATAATAATTTTCATTAAAATAAGAGATAATAATGAATCAATGACCTAAGACTACTCTTAAGTACTGTTTCTATTGTACAGTCACACGTAAGTCGAGTAGCGAGGTGCGACTTTCAAAGTGAGGGAAGCTCCAAATAATAATTTTCATCAAAATAAGAGAGAATAATGACTCAAAGAACTAAAGCTACTCCTCAGTACTTTTTCTATTGTACAGTCACACGTAAGTCGAGTAGCGAGGTGCGACTTTCAAAGTGAGGGAAGCTCCAAATAATAATTTTCATTAAAATAAGAGAGAATAATGACTCAAAGAACTAAAGCTACTCCTCAGTACTTTTTCTATTGTACAGTCACACGTAAGTCGAGTAGCGAGGTGCGACTTTCAAAGTGAGGGAAGCTCCAAATAATAATTTTCATTAAAATAAGAGAGAATAATGACTCAAAGAACTAAGGCTACTCTTTAGTACTCTTTCTATTGTACAGCCACACGTAGACCCTTCTTGCATTGTAAGACTGTTCACACTACCAGCTTCTTTGCTCGACTCAGACGTTCAAATGTTACCCCCAGCTGTCCAACACGGCGTGAACTGCTAGGCTATTATGGAGAAAGTACGCAATTCACAGACATTTGCTAATAACTTAAAACTTCACAATAATTTTCTGTTAGTCTCCACTATATTCCAATTTATGTAAAATACTATTGCTAATAATGTTGAAATTTACCTACAGTTGTATTTAAAAGCTTTACATTAAACAAAAAATAAATTTTCCTTCACGTGTTACTAGGCTTCACGGGACAAAATCTGTCAGTGCTTTCTGACTACCGAAGATTCGCGATTGCTTGCGGAAACCTACGAAGTATCGTACTCAAGGTTACGAATGCGTAAATACAGTCTTGGATGAGCTCGTGGAACTGGTCACTCGAATCCAAGCAGCTGTCAAATTGTCTGCAGCTTCGCGGATGTTCGCGAATAAATTTTAAAAATGTGTCGAATGCAATTAAAATATTGTTTGGTATGAGTTTTCTTGTTTTTCTTCTTTTTCTCCCGAAATTCTTGGGGAAGCTTCCAGCTCTTCACTGCACGCTTCGCTACTGACTTGTACTATCATATAAAGTACATGGCATTCAAAACTGAGAAAAATGGCGAGGGTGATAATTATTAATTTATTATGTTTTATTAAATCTAAAATAAATTGTCTAAACATTTGCGAAAGAAAATTGTTTATAAAGCTATATTTGTGCAAATTAGAAAAGGAGAATAATTCTGGTACGTTTTGTACTGTGTGCTTTTCAGATCATTTTGTTTGCAATCTATGGACATTAAGGCTCTATCAAATATGAAATATTATTTGTCTGTCTGTTTGATAATATAATTGGTCACACGATTTCTTTGATGAGAAGTAAAAGTACACTGTTCCAGTAGAATATGTTAATGTCGTAAACATACGAGGACTGTTCAATGAAAACGATCATAATTTTTTTTACGGTCATAATTTTTCACACTAAAACACAGTCTTATTACATTCTGTTAGCTTAATGTCTTTGAAGACTGGGAGAAACGCTGGGAGAAGTACATCGCTTTCAGGAGAGACTATTTTGAGAACGACCCTCAAAATTATGAGAATGAGTAAAGGTACGTTGTCACAAACAAAATTGTGTTCATCATTGAACAGCCCTCGTGGAACACTTTGTTTGCAGTGATAGACACTGGACGCCGGCCCCGTAGCCGTGGTCGTTAGTATGTAAATATAGAGGGTGGCGGGTTCAAGTCCCGCCTGGGGCATTGGTGTTTATGTGTACAGTGTATATGTGTTGAAATACAGAAAAACTGACAGTAAGTAAACGGAAACGGTAAACTAAGGAAACGAGAATATATATACGACGATAGTGTGAATGTTTCCCACTTCAGCATGAAGATGGCAGCACTCGTAAATAAAAGGTAGTGAATTTCGTTGTACATCTCTTGACAGTTACTTACCAAAGCTTCAGCCATTTTGGATACTCAGTTGTTATGTAACAGTAGTCTGAGTGAGTTGATGTGAGTGTTTTTATGAAAATGGACAAAATCGAGGATCGAGCTGTCAGCATTTGTTTTTGAAAGGCAGTACGCATACGCAAATCAAAGATGAGTTGCATTCTGTTTATGGGGACTCTGCAGCATCATTTACCACAGTGAAATTTTGGGCAGCTGAATTTAAACGTAGCCGTAAGAGCTTGGGAGGCGATGAAAGTTGGGGACGTCCAAAAACTGCAACTACCGACGAAAACACCGCCAAAGTTCAACAAATGGTGCTAGACTACCGCCGAATTAAAGTGAGAGAGATAACAGAGGCTATGAACATGTCAAAAGAACGTGCTTGTCACATATTAAATCAACATTTAGGCATGAGGAAGCTGTGCGCACGTTGGGTGCCGCGTTTGCTCATGTTATACGAGAAACGTGTTGGAATGAACATTTCCAACGCTCTGTTGGTGCAGTTTAGGTGTAATAAATCCGAGTTTTTGCGCCGATTAATTATTGTAGTTGAAACTTGGATACACCACTATACCTCCGCAACAAATATACAGTTTAAGCAGTGGACTTCAAAGGAGAAACTGGCTCCAAAAAACGAAGAACTGTTTTTTTTTCGGCTGGGAAAGGGATTGTGACTGTTTTTGGGGATTGTCTTGGAGTTATTTTAATCTATTATATTCAAAAAGGAAAAAGCTTTACAGGAGCACACTACGCATCATTACTTGACAAACTGAAGGCAGAACTTGCGAAAAAACCTCCACATTTGCAGAAAAAGTAAATCCTGTTTCACCAAGACAACGCATCGTCTCATACCTCAGTGCTTGCAATGGCGAAAATCCATGAATTACGGTTTGAACTGCATGACTCACCAGATCTAGCTCCAAGTGACTTCTTTTTGTTCCCTCATCTAAAAATTGGGCTCGGAGGACAGAGATTTGCGCTGGGAGGAGTGTGTACAGTTACAACGAGACTATGTTGAAAGAAAAAATTCTGAAGAAAATGTCTTATATCGTTATTAGGTCGGAAGATTTTCAGACCACCTATATATAAAACTGGACTGGCCTATGGGGCATCCCCAGAGGAAGTTCACAAAGTGAAGACTTACCCCTCTCTAACGACCAGGGAGTTACTGCTCTATCCTCGAAGGGCGCCCGGCGACTCCGTGGGACTTTCCATAGGGCAACACCTAGAGACTAACAAGCCCCTCCCATCTCGTCCGGAAACACAAGACGGGATGGAAGTGGATACGCCACTTACGCGCGCCAATCCCAAAAGGGAAGGCCTCGGGAGGGGGGGGGGGAGGCTACCTGGTGAACTAGCACACCTTCTACTAGCTACGCTGGCTAGTACGCGGGAATATATGGCCTCCCTCAACCCCGTTCGTAGACGTACCCGATCTCCCACGGGTATCGGGAAAACACTACCCCCTCGAGGCCAACCCAATCCGAACAACTCCCATATAGGGAGGGGCTCGAATGTTCGGCCCAAGGTTCCTCCGGTAAGGAGAAACGATAGGAGAAAGCGCGAGGCCGAGCCACAGATTCACGACAGTATAGCGGACAGTTGAAGCTCCCCGGCAGGCCAGCATATCAGGTCCCACCCGTCGTAGTCCTGAAACGGCCCACCAGATATACCGGAGACCGGAAGAGCAAGTTTTTACCAGGAGCATATCATCCTGTCATTCACCGCCGAGACAGCCGCCACGCTTCTTCTCTGAAAGGGACCACCAGATGAGAGATGATAGGAAATTATAATGGAGATGAAACGGAGGAACAGGAAATTCAGGGATGTAATTACCAACCCAGCATTCATCTGGCGACGTCGGAAAACCCCGAAAAAGCCCATGAGTCAGGTAGGCTGGCCACGGGAATCGAACACGGACCTCCCGAATATGGGCCACAGACTGAACCACCTGAGCCATACCGTTCGGTCAGACACTATGAATGGACTGTAGTAGGTACAAGGGCTGTTTAATAGGGAAAGAACACAATTTTTTGACAACGTACTTTTACTCATCCTTATAATTTTGATGGTCCTTCTCAAAATAGTTTCCCCTGAATGCGATGCACTTGTCCCAGCGTTTCTCTCAGTCTTCAAAGACATGCTGGAGACCATTTTTGAGAGATCTTCAAAATGGCCTCCGCAGCCTTCACCACAGCTTCTCATGATGGATAATGCCTCCCACGTAGGCGTTTATTCAAGTTTGGGAATAGAAAACTGTCACATGGGGCTAAATCCGGACTATAGACAGGGTGAGGGATGCACTTCACTTTGATTTTTGCACGATATTCAGCAACAACATTGGCAATATGCAGCCGCACATTATCGTGGTGCAGCATCCAGCCTGCTTCACGGAAAAGTGGTCTTTTGCGCCTGATATGGACCTGCAATGTTTTTCAGGACGTACCTGCAGTACTGTCCAAATACTGATGTGTGTGCAGGTACAACAGGCCGATAATCCATTCCATGAATATCAAAGAATGAGATAGCCATAATTTTCCCAGCAGAGGCAACCACTTTTACTTTTTTGGAGGTTAGTGATGAAGGAGATTTCCACACTGAGCTTTGCTGTTTGCTCTCAGGATCAAAATGATGTGGCCAAGTTTCATCAGTAACGATTACGTTTGAAGGAAACTCCGGATCTTCCTCTAACATCAACTTTAACTGCATCGTATCTCCATTGCAGCGGTAGGCGACACTGAACATGCCTGAACTTGTCTGGTTCTCACAAGCGGGAACCAGGAGTACCAACAATGAATCTACTACGGCGTGTTTGTTTCACATTAAGCTAACAGAATATAATATGATTGAATTTTAGTGCAAAGAATTATGACCATAAAAAAATTATGATCATTCATTGTTGAACAGCCCTTGTATACAGGAATTGCTTAGTTTTATACAGTCTGCTATATGTATGGATTTTAGCACTATAACTGTAGTAAGGCTTAAAGATATTAAGATGTCATCCTTGGAGAGTGTTGAATTACTTTTGACCAGATCTATGGAATTCTTGATGCTTAGACCTTCAGACTTAGGTAATGAGTTGTATTTATTGACGATTATACTTTGAGTAACGTTCCTTACCATTGTTATTTCATTCTTTGGAAGTGTCTTGATTGTAATCTGTAATCTGTTGAGTTCTGTTTTGATTATGAATTATATTTTCACTTTTCACTTTTTAATCTGTTGTATAATTTTTCTAAACATTAGTCTGAGGTTATAATTTATTATATTAATAATTTTGATAGATGCATTTAAGCCTTCTCTGTATAGTAATTGTACAGTAGTAAGAGAGTTAAGGCTGTTTGTAATCTAATCTTAAAAATATGTTTCAAATGTTTCCTAGCTTTTAAACAATGCAGTATCTATTTAATTTATCCAAAGATCCTTAGGGTGTTATTCATCCATTCTCTTTTTTACATCTTTCTTTAGTTTGGCGTACATATCTGGAAAAATGAGTTGAATATCCACCAATCTACTCATTTCTTGACTCCTTTGTGAACTAATCCACTTACAGTTTCAAGAGATATTGCTGTGGCCAGGGATACAAATTAATTTTACAAATGTAATACATTCATTCATTTTATTTTTCATAATAGGTATATAAAATAAATGTTCAAATGCAATAAGTTCAGTTGACCATGTAGAGAGACCTTGATTTAACTGAATTTTAATACCATCTTATAGTTATAAATTTAAACTCGTGCTTCAACACATCTTTGGGAACCCTTACTCCATCAGTATAGATATGAGTCCAAAGATTTGATGAAATTTCTCTACTAATTCAGAAAACTGATGATATCTTCCTGTTAGCTTACAATTACTAAGTTGATATTCTACAGCTTGTCCATGCACACCTCTACTAATAAGTATTTGTTAGTAGATTTCCTTTGATTTTTAGAACATGGTATAGGTATAGATAGAGCCAACATGAAAAATTTAACGCCATGGCCGGGAATTGAACCATGGATCTCCTGGTTTCCATCCAGTCGCTCTAACCCACTGAGCTACCATGGCCAACGTGCCGTCGTGACATTAAATTTTCTATTTGACTCATATATTTCCCCGATAGACCTCTAGGGGCTCTCGCATCCGAGATACACCGTCGGTGGCGACTTACTATCCTAAGTACTTGACTCCCAGGCTTCATCAATTTACTCTTATTATTTTAGTTAATTGATGTGAATTAATCATTTCTTCATACTAGTTGTATACAGGCTAAGGTTTTTGATAGAGCCAACATGAAAAATTCAATGCCATGGCCAAGATTTGAACTACGGGACTCCTGGTTTCCTATATACGGCTAGTATGAAGAAATTATTAATTTCCATCAATTAACTGAAATGGTATAGTATGTTGATATTTTTACTATTGTTCCTGATAAACACATTAACAAAGCCTTAAAATTACTAAATTTAGAATATAAAGGTATAAAATTCACATTAGAAACTGAAATTAATGGATTTCTTCCTTTTCTAGATTTGAAGATAATAAGAAATAATAACAAATTACACTTCGATATTTATAGGAAGTCTACTCATATCGATAATTACATAAAAAATGAGAGTTTTAACCCTTTTCACATAAATTTGCTGTTTTTAATAGTTTGATTTATAGATTAATAAATATACCCCTGAATAAAGACAAATTTAATATAGAATATAAACATATTACTAACACTCCTTTAATTAATGGTTTTAATAAAGACTTTATACGAAAGAAGATTGAAAAATTTAAATATAAAAAAAAACTGTTAATGATATTTCTACCATTTAAAAATAAAAGAAGATTATAAATTTAAAAAAAATTACTTACCATCATTGGTTTAATAAACATTATCAAAAAATGTTTAAAGAAGTTGGTATAACTTTGGATCCTAAAGAATAAATAAAGTATTAAAAATTTAGTACATTTCGCTAAAAAGATAAAATTCCTAATAATAAAAATTCTGGTATTTACCTATTTAATTGTTTAGATTGTGATTAATTTGGAAACCAAAACGAAAGAACATTTTCGTAACATTTAGTATAAAAAACTGATAAATCGGCCGTAGCAGATCATTTTTTGTAATTTAATTATGAAACAAATCCTGAAGTTGTGTTATTAAAACAATTAAATGGTCCGATATAGTTAATGGTTTGGGAAAAGATATTTATTTTAAAAAATAAACATCGCATAGTGAAAGATAGAGTCAACATGAAAAATTCAATGCCATGGCCGGGATTTGAACCACGGATCTCCTGATTTCCATCCAGTCGCTCTAACCCATTGAGCTAACATGGCCAACTTGCCGTCAAGACATTAAATTCTCCAATTGACGCATACATTTCCCCGGTAGACCAACAGGGGCTTTCGCATCCGAGATACACCCATTGTGGCGAATTACTCTTGTAAGTACATGAGTCCCAGGCTTCATCATTTAACTCTTATTATTTTAGTTAATCGATGAAAGTTAGTCATTTCTTCACACTAGCCTTATATAGGCTAAGGTTTTTGATAGATGGAGTCAACATGAAAAATTCAATGCCATGGCCAGGATATGAACTAAAAATAGTAAGAGTTAAATGATGAAGCCTGGGACTCAAGTACTTACGATAGTAAGTCGCCACAAACGGTGTCTCTTGAATGCGAGAGCCCCTAGTGGTCTACCGGAAAAATATATGAGTCAAATGGAGAATTTAACGTCAGGACGGCTCGTTTACCATGGTAATTCAATGGGTTAGAGCGACAGGACGGAAACCAGGAGATCCGTAGTTCAAATCTCGGCCACGGCATTGAATTTTCATGGTGACTCTACTTATCTGAAACCTTAGCCTATAAGAGGCTAGTGTGGAGAAATGACTAACTTTCATCGATTAACTAGGCAAGAGCTATGCAAACTGCTTCGCAAAACGCCATATCCCCAATGACTGCCCCACATTTAGTTTCCGAGTTCGAAGAATGGAATGCGAAGTTTCCATCATCTACTTGGGAGTGATAAAGTTTTGGATGAAAGTCTAACTTGCACTGAAAGTACACTCGTTACGCCTCCAGGGGAATATAGTCCCACAGAACATCGCTTCAGGCGTTATCAGGTACTCCACATGGCATGTGGGCACCCGAGATAACGCTGGAGAACCTCTAACAGCAGCAAAAGCTGAGCTCCACAATATTCCCTCTTAGAGAGTAATTGGCATCTAAAGTAACCAGCCAGAATGTTTTACTCCTAGGTACGCCAAGGTGTAATTGGTACTGTGTTCTACCACAATAGCTTGGAGGGGCAACAAGCACACTCGTGACCACTATCAACCTAAAACCAAACAATTTACCGTACAAACCCTTACCCAAACATTTTCCTACCTGAGTTAAAACCCTATTGAGGGCGGACACGCAGCAAAATTACTTAGGCCTATCAAAGCCTGCCAGCAGCGACGGATGATCACTATGTACGAGTGAATAAATACAGTAGAGAAGACATATCAGTGCTAAACATCAACATTTTATTGAGAATAGTTTGTTGAAGAAGGGTAGAAGAGGTAATACAGGATATTTCTCTTTACTTTCCTGCATAAAGCCCAAATTATTATCAACCGCAACAATTATTAAATTTACAATGTACTATTGGTTTTAAATGCCATAGTTGAAAACATCTTCAGTTCTAATAAAGCTTTCCATTTCTCAGTTTCATATAGTTATAGTCAATTTGGATCGACCTGAGACCCGTATTTATTTAAGTAATTAATTTATTAAACGCATGAATTAATGTACAGTAAAAGCAAATATAATTTATTGCTAAAATGTCTAAAATGTTCTATTAATTAAATTATGAAAATATAACTAATTACATGCTCACTTTCTTCTCGGGCAACAAGCCAGGTGAAAAGACGATTAGGTATCGACGTTTCGGGAGTGTGCATCTCTCCCAGCATCACCATATTTATAAAATGTTATAACCACAAATGAAATACAACTATAAACGAAGACAAAACCCTATGAAAATTCTCAGTACTGAACAAAAGACTGTTTTCAGTAAATTAAATGCCAGGTCAGGAGATGGCGTGAGTACAGAAAATTGTGTCAAAGAAACGTAACTACTTAAATTGAATATCAAGCTGTATTGATCTTTGCTTCTTAAATAGATGGATTTCCATTTTCAAGGCCGGTTTCCAAGAGGAGCTGAACTGAAATCCAGCATTACGATTATGCGTCCTCCTTTCAGAGGAAATGGCCAAAGCCTTCTTAATTCTCCGCTCCCAGTAACTGTTGCATTTTACCAAGATTGTCGTTTTCCGAAAATTGGCTGTACGGTCATTATGACAGCCCAGACTTCTAACGCTACAACGCTACAACCGTAGAGCCAATTTTCGGGAGACGACTATCTGGGCGAAATGCAACAGTTACTGGGAGCGAAGAATTAAGGAGGCTTTGGCCATTTCCTCTGAAAGGAGCATGCTAAATCGTGATGCTGGATTTCAGTTCAGCTCCTCTTGGATATCGTTCTTAAAATGGAAATCCATCGATTTAAGGAACAAAGATCAACACAGCTTGATAATCAAGTTAATTAGTTACGTTTTTTTGACACAATGTCCTATACTCACGCCATTTCCTGACCTGGCATTTAATTTACTGAAAACAGTCTTTTGTTCAGTAATGCGAATTTTCATAATGTTTGTCTTTGTTTATCGTTGTGTTACATCCACTGTTTCATTTGTGGTTATAACATTTTATAAATATCCTGATGATGGGAGAGATGCACACTCCCGAAACGTCGATATCTAATCGTCTTTTCACCTGACTTGTTGCCCGAGAAGAAAGTGAGCATATTCGTCACCGGGAAAGCTTCAGGCCTTATTTTAGTTAATTTCATATTTTTATGTGAAACACAACTTGCAGCAGGTTATGCTGAACACCGATGCTTAGTTTTACGCCTGTAACTGTAAGTAGAAATAAAGATTTAACTCCTTCATAACCTTTACCAGCCATTAGACACGTATCTCCTGCAGAAGGACTTTGTACACCGCAGGTGCTGCTTTCGTGACCAGTTCTATAGGAAGATACACATAAGTAACTCACTTCTTACTGATAACTGATGTGTCATATAAGCCTGACATAATATCTGAAGCTCTAATAAAGTACAGTCATGTTACTTGCGCGCCACAGTCTTTGAGAAATGCAAATGTATTTAGTCAACATTTGGAATGGCTTATGCCCTTGGTATTAACATACAAACTTGTAATAAATAATTGCAATATATGCCCCTAGTATCGCTTTGAGGTTCTGTTTGTATCTCTTGCTACAGTTAAGGGAAAAACTGAAGAAAAAAATCTGCATATCTAATGACTCGGTTTCTGGAATCTATACCAGGCCTCACTGTACTAAGTTTATTTTTATCTTTATTCAATTCAATTTTCAAAACAAATTACATAAATTAGTTGCATTTTGCTTATATAATCTACTTTCTGTCTTAACTAAGCCTACAGGTTCCCGAACTCCAGTAACCTTACAACCTAAAAGCAGTCTTTCTTCTACTTTGTTTCTACTCCAACAAAATAAATCAAATCTACGCTTCTACTACTGCTTTAATTGGTATAAAAACTACGAAAGACTGTTTCCTACAATTTTAAATTTCCTTTTCTGCAAATATTTTCCAAAGCTTCCTCCTACTTGTATCAGTAGATAGAGCTGGATCTTCAGGTCCAGATATCCCTCTTGTTATCTTTCCTCTTCTACATTAATCATTTGTACCTATCCGCTCTGATTTTCTCTATATACCTCCTCTGGCCCTCCTGGGGTTCTCCTTTCGGTGGCTTCTGCTCTTCCTTCTTTTTTTACGTCCTCCAACGTTGTCATATCGGACCGTGAATGGAATGGGTGAACTGATGCTCAAATGAGCCCTGCGCCCATAGAGCTCAGAGTTACCCGACATTCATCTTTCAGGGTAAGGAAAACCCCGGAAAAACCTTATCCAGGTAACTCACCCTAACCGAGAGTCGAACTTGCGACCTCTTGAACGTGAAGCAGACACACTACCGTCTACGCTAGCTAGGAGTCGGTTTTTCTTCCGATATCCATAACTGGCGTCTTCTCTTCATCAGTTGTACGTCTCCAAGTCTGGTAATCTGTATCTTCAGTTTCTCTTGGTCCTATTTCCCTCCGACGATCTCTTAAGTAATCTTCCTACCTCGAAGTTTGAAATGTTGCTATATATTTAACTCCTTTATTGCAGGTCATATATTCCTCTAACGCCGTAGCGGAGATTATCTGAGACAAATTTTCTAGTTGTGCATAGTCTTCTGCTTCTCTTAATGTGCCATAAGCATTTCCCTCTACAAGTTCACTATATTTATTGCACTCAAAAATGCTGCGCCATGGCTGAGTGTTTAGTCCCCTTGGCTCTCACCTAGGCGGCCCAGGCGACCTCAAAGTGAGATTTGTGGTGGACAACATGGCGCTGGGTGGGATTCCTTCGGGTCCACCGGTTTCTCCACCATCATTCCACGAACTGCTCCATCATTCATCCCAGGCGTTGGGCCGACCCTCCAAACCTGATGTCATCTCAGTTACATTTCTCACATAAATGTGTGTTCTTCTTTTCAAATATACATTATATGAGTCGTGTCCTGTAACAAAGTGAAAAGATCATATTCTTGGTTTTATATGTTCCAAACTAGCATCTTGTTAATGTCTGGAAATAAATCATGTACTCTTCTTCCTGCGTGTTCATTATCCCACTCTTCTTATCATTCCTATAGTAAATAATTCCACACTTATTTCTTATACTACATCTTTTTCCCAAAATTTTAAAAACATTTCCATATTCTTCCTTCATTAGCCAGTGACACCCTTTAATCCAATTAATATAGTCAATTGCCCAAATTCCGGCTAAGGGCCGAAGTGGATGTCATTTTTGTAGCTCCGCTGCTGTGAAGTAATATTTGCCTCTGAGCTTTTTGGATTAAATTTACACAGGATTTGACCCTTAACCTATGTGCCCATGTACTTGCACCTATCCTATTATGCCTATTACAAAACTCATATGATATATCCTTGTGGCTGTGAAAGGAATATTTTAGCTCTTTTGTACAATGGACGCCAATTTCATAACGACATTTGCTACCATTTTATTACATACTTATGCGGCTGTTTAGAAGTCATTTTCCAACTGATTCTATGAGTAAATACGCAAACGTTTTTGTGTTACTATATGCCAATATATGTGGGTCTAATTTTAATTTGGTTCTGGTACACCACTGCTCAAGAGCGTCATCTGCTTAGATTTCTGTTCTAGGTGAAAGACTGCTCGGCAATGTCATATTAACTGCAAACCTTGGGAACAAAATAACGTGTATATTTTATGTGTGGCTAAAATGTTATCATCCAGGCCAGTGGCAGGTGTTTTGAAACACCCATAGACTGCAATTCCAGGGATTTGTTATATGATGCAGCAGGTAGATTGTCCTGGCAAAAATGGGGGCCATTTTCTTCATATAATTTTCAAGAAATAAAGTATTTACATGTACTGCATAAAATGACAACAGTTGCTAATCGAATGTGATAACAAATGTTTACTATAGGACTCTTTGATAGAATCATCTAGTCTCCCTAAGTGGTTGACATCACATCACGAAATAGTTACCTTTTCTGCCAAGTAACAGTTAAAAATCATTGCTCAACTTACAATATTACTTGCTTCAGGTTCTGATACATTCATAATTTTTGTGTTGCTTTCAGGAAACCAAGAGCCTGAAAACCACAATGCGCAGAGTGGACAAAATTCTTCCTTGGCCGCACCTGCCAGCATTTCACCGTAAGTTAAAATTTTACTATTTAAAAACGTGGGTGCTTCTTTCTTCAAAGTGATGTCGTAATACCAGAATCAGAGCTCCGACAGTGTATTAGAGTTTTGTCTCACTATAGTTCTTACACATGCCACTACATCAACTGCCAAGAGACATATTTGAACCCTTAGCAAAGTGAGCCAATCGGATCGTCCTGGAAGTGTTGGTGGTATGTGTACTGTGGTTGGCTACAACAGATTTAGCTAATTGCTGTCCACTGTACTCTGAAGACATCTGGTGGCAGCTTACAGCAGTGGTGTGGCGTGACTTTCAAAGGGAGGGAAGCTCCAAATAATAATTTTCATTAAAATAAGAGAGAATAATGACCCAAAGAACTAAGACTACTCTTCCGTACACTTTCTATTGCACAATCAATTGTAGGTCCAGTAGCCAGGCGTCACTTTCAAAGTGAGGGAAGCTCCATATAATAATTTTTATTAAAATAAGAGAGAATAATGCCTCAAAGAACTATAGCTACTCCTTAGTAATCTTTCTATTTTACAGGCACACGTAGGTACAGTGTCGGAGCGTGAATTTCTAAGTGAGGGAAGCACCAAATAATTACTTTCATTAAAATAAGAGAGAATAATATACCTCAAAGAACTACAGCTACTCTTCAGTACTCTTTTTATTGTACAAACACACGTAGGTGCAGTAGTGAGGCGCGACTTTCCAAGCGAGGGATTCCAAATAATAATTTTTATTAAAATAAGAGAGAAAAATGCCTCAAAGAACTATAGCTACTCCTTAGTAATCTTTCTATTGCACAGTCAAATGTAGGACCAGTTTCGAAGCGTGACTTTCTAGGTGAGGGAAGCTACAAATAATTATTTTCTTTAAAATAAGAGACACTAAAAGCTTAAAGAACTAAGGCTGCCCTTCAAATTTCTTTCTATTGTACAGTCACACGTAGGTACAGTATCGAGGCGCGACTTTCGTAGCGAGGGAAGTTACAAATAATAATTTTCATTAAAATAAGAGAGTAATGGCTCAAAGAACTAAGGCTACTCTTTAGTACTCTCTCCATTGTACAGTCACACGTAGGTACAGTAGCGAGACGTGTCTTTCAAAGCGAGGAAAGTTTCGAACAATAATTTTCATTAAAATAAGAGAGAATAATTGCTCAAAGAACTAAGGCTACTCTTTATTACTCTTTCTATTGTACAGTCACACGTAGATCCAGGAGACAGTCGTGACTTTCAAAGCGAGAGAAGCTCCTAATAATAATTTTCATTAAAATAAGAGAGAATAATGGATCAATGAGTTAAGGCTACTCTTCAGTACTGTTTCTATTGTAGAGTCTCACGTAGCTCCCGTAGCGAGGCGTGGCTTTCAAAGCGAGGGAAGCTCCAAATATTAAACTTCATTAAAATTAGAGAGAATAATCACTCAAAGAACTAAGACTACAATTCAGTACTCTTTCTACTGTACAGTCACACGTAGAACCAGTAGCTAGGCGTGTCTTTCAAAGCGAGGGAAACTCCAAATAATCATTTTCATAAAAATAAGAGACAATCATGACTCAAATAACTAAGACTACGCTTAAATGCTCTTTCTATTGTACAGTCATACGTAGGTGCACTAGCGAGGCGAGACTTTCAAAGTGGGGGAAGCTCCAAGTAATAATTATCATTAAAATTGGGGAGAATAATAACTCACAGAACTAAGACTGCTCTTTAATACTCTTTCTATTGTACAGTCACACGTAGAACCAGTAGCTAGGCGTGTCTTTCAAAGCGAGGGAAGATCCAAATAACAATTGTCATTAAAATAAGAGAGAATAATGGCTCAAAGAACTAAGGCTACTCTTCAGTACTCTTTCTATTGTGCAGTCACACGTAGGTGCAGTTGTGAGGCGAGACTTTCAAAGCGAGGGAGGTTACAAAAAATAATTTTCATGAAAATAAGAGAGAATAACAGCTCAAAGAACTAAGGCTACTCTTTAGTACTCTTTCCATTGTACAGTCACACGTAGGTGCAGTAGCGAGCCGTGACTTTCAAAGCGAGGGAAGCTTCGAGCAATAATTTTCATTAAAATAAGAAAGAATAATTGCTCAAAGAACTAAGGCTACTCTTTATTACTCTTTCTATTGTACATTCACACGTAGATACAGTAGGGAGTCTTGACTTTCAAAGTGAGGGAAGATCCAAATAACAATGTTCATTAAAATAAGAGAGAATAATGGCCCAAAGACCTAAGGCTACTCTTCAGTACTCTTTCTATTGTTCAGTCACACGTAGGTACAGCTGTGAAGCGAGACTTTCAAAGCGAGGAAAGCACCAAATAATAATTTTCAATAAAATAAGAGAGAAGAATGGCTCAAAGATCTAGGATTACCCCTCAGTACTCTTTCTATTATTCAGACACACGTAGGTACAGTAGGCAGGCGCAACTTTCAAAGCGAGGGATGCTCCAAATGATAATTTTCATTAAAATAAGAGAGATTAATGCCTTAAACAACTAAGCCTACTACTTAGTACTCTTTCTATTGTACAGTCACACGTAGGTGCACTAGCGAGGCGAGACTTTCAAACTGGGGGAAGCTCCAAGTAATAATTATCATTAAAATTGGGGAGAATAATAACTCACAGAACTAAGACTGCTCTTTAATACTCTTTCTATTGTACAGTCACGCGAAGGTACAGTAGCGAGGCGCAAATTTCAAAGTGAGGGAAGATCCAAATAACAATTGTCATTAAAATAAGAGAGAATAGCAGCTCAAAGAACTAAGGCTACTCTTTAGTACTCTTTCCATTGTACAGTCACACGTAGGTGCAGTAGCGAGGCGTGGCTTTCAAAGCGAGGGAAGCTTCGAACAATAATTTTCATTAAAATAAGAAAGAATAATTGCTCAAAGAAATAAGGCTACTCTTTATTACTCTTTCTATTGTACAGTCACACGTAGATACAGTAGGGAGTCTTGACTTTCAAAGTGAGGGAAGATCCAAATAACAATTTTCATTAAAATAAGAGAGAATAATGGCTCAAAGAACTAAGGTTACTCTTCAGTACTCTTTCTCTTGTTCAGTCACACGTAGGTACAGTTGTGAAGCGAGACTTTCAAAGCGAGGGAAGCACCAAATAATAATTTCCAATAAAATAAGAGAGAAGAATGGCTCAAAGATCTAAGATTACCCCTCAGTACTCTTTCTATTATTCAGACACACGTAGGTACAGTAGCCAGGCGCAACTTTCAAAGCGAGGGAAGCTCCAAATGATAATTTTCATTAAAATAAGAGAGATTAATGCCTTAAACAACTAAGGCTACTACTTAGTACTCTTTCTATTGTACAGGCACACGTACGTCGTGTCGAGGCGTGACTTTCATGGCGATGGAATCTCCATATAATAATTTTCATTAAAATAAGAGAGAATAATGTCTAAATGAACGAACGCTACCCTTCAGTACTCTTTCTATTGTACAGACACACGTAGGTACATTAGCGAGGCGTGACTTTCAAAGCGAGGGAAGTTCCAAATAATAATTTTCATTAAAATCAGAGAGTATAATGACTTAAAGAACTAAGGCTACTCTTTAGTACTCCTTCTATTGTACAGTCACACGTAGGTCCAGTAGCGTGGCGTGACTTTCAAAGTGAGAGAAGCTTCGAACTATAATTTTCAATAAAATAAGGGAGAATAAGGACTCAAGGAACTAAGGCTACTCTTTGTATTCTTTCTGTTGTACAGTCACACGTAGGTATAGTGGCGAGGCGTGGCTTTCAAAGTGATGGAGGGTCCAAAAAATTACATTAAAGTAAGAGAAAAATGAATCAAACAACTAAGGCTACTCTTCAGTGCCTTTTCTATTGTAAAGTCACAAGTTGGTCCAGTGGCAGAATTTGACTTTCAAACTGAAAGAAGCTGAACTTTATAACTTCCATTAAAATAACGAAATAACGACTCAAAGAACTAAGACTATTCCCTAGAACTCCTTCTAATGTACACTCCTACGTAGATCAAGTAGTGAGGTGTGACTTTCAAAGTGAGGGAAACTCCAAATAATGATTTTCATTAAAATAACAGAGAATAACGACTAAAAAACTAAGACTACACTTCCGTACTCTTTCTATTGTACAGTCACACGTAGGTCCAGTAGCGGGGCGCCAATTTCAAAGTGAGGGAAGATCCATTTAATAATTTTCATTAAAATAAGAGAGAATAATGTCTCAAAGAACTAAGGCTACTCTTCAGTTCTCTTTCTAATACACATTCGCACGTAGGTCCAGTAGCAAGGTGTGACTTTCAAAGCGGGGGAAGCTCCAAATAATAATTTTAATTAAAATAAGAGAGAATCATGACTCAATCAACTAAGCTTACCCTTCTATTGTACAATCACACGTAGGTTCAGTGGCGAGGCGTGGCTTTCATACCGAGGGAAGCTCCAAATAATAATTTCATTAAAGTAAGAGAGAATAATGCCTTAAAGAGCTAAGGCTACTCTTTAGTACTCTTTCTATTGTTCAGTCACACGTAGGTACAGTTGTGAGGCGAGACTTTCTAAGCGAGGGAAGCACCAAATAATAATTTTCATTAAAATAAGAGAGAAGGTTGACTCAAAGATCTAAGGCTACTCTTCAGTACTCTTTCTGTTGTACAGACATACGTAATTGCAACAGCGAGGCGCGACTTTCAAAGCGTGGGAAGATCCAAATAACAATTTTCATTAAAATAAGAGAGAAGAATGACTCAAAGGTCTAAGATTACCCCTCAGTACTCTTACTATTATTCAGACACACGTAGGTACAGTTGTGAGGCGAGACTTTCTAAGCGAGGGAAGCACCAAATAATAATTTTCATTAAAATAAGAGAGAAGAATGACTCAAAGATCTAAGATTACCACTCAGTACTCTTTTTATTATTCAGACACACGTAGGTACAGTAGCCAGGCGCAACTTTCAAAGAGAGGAAAGCTCGAAAAAAATAATTTTCATTAAAATAAGAGAGATTAATGCCTTAAATAACTAAGGCTACTATTTAGTACTCTTTCTATTGTACAGTCACACGGAGGTCCAGTGACCAAGCGTGAATTTCTAAGTGAGGGAAACTCCAAATAATAATTTTCATTAAAATAAGATACAATAATTACTCAAAGAACTATGGGTGCTTATCAGTACCCTTTCTATTGTACAGTCACACGTAGGTCCAGTGTCGAGGCGTTACTTTCATGGCGATGGAATTTCCAAATAATAATTTTCATTAAAATAAGAGAGAATAATGACTAAATGAATTAAGGCTACCTTTCAGTACTCTTTCTTATGTACAGACACACGTAGGTACAGTAGCGAGGCGTGACTTTCAAAGCGAGGGAAGTCCAAATAATAATTTTCATTAAAATAAGGGAGTATAATGACTTAAAGAACTAAGGCTACTCTTTAGTACTCCTTCTATTGTACAGTCACACGTAGGTCCAGTAGCATAGCGTGACTTTCAAAGTGAGAGAAGCTTAGAAATATAATTTTCAATAAAATCAGGGAGAATAAGGACTCAAATAACTAAGGCTACTCTTTGTATTCTTTCTGTTGTACAATCACACTTAGGTCTAGTGGCGAGGCGTGACTTACAAAGTGATGGAGGGTCCAAAAAATTACATTAAAATAAGAGAGAAAAATGACTCAAACTACTAAGGCTACTCTTCAGTACTTTTTCTATTGTTCAGTCACACGTAGGTACAGTTGTGAGGCGACACTTTCTAAGCGAGGTAAGCACCAAATAATAATTTTCATTATAATAAGAGAGAAGAATGACTCAAAGATCTAAGATTACCGATCAGTACTCTTTCTATTATTCAGACACACGTAGGTACAGTAGCCAGGCGCATCTTTCAAAGCGAATGAAGCTCCAAAATTATAAATTTCATTAAAATAAGAGAGATTAATGCCTTAAATAACTAAGGCTACTATTTAGTACTCTTTCTATTGTACAGTCACACGTTGGTCCAGTGACCAAGCGTGACGTTCTAAGTGAGGGAAACTCCAAATAATAATTATCATTAAAATAAGATACAATAATTACTCAAAGAGCTATGGGTGCTTATCAGTACTCTTTCTACTGTACAGTCACACGTAGGTCCAGTTTCAAGGCGTGACTTTCATGGCGATGGAATTTCCAATTAATAATTTTCATTAAAATAAGGGAGAATAATGACTAAATGAATTAACGCTACCCTTCTGTACTCATTCTATTGTACAGACACACGGAGGTACAGTAGCGAGGCGTGACTTTCAAAGCGAGGGAAGTCCCAAATAATAATTTTCATTAAAATAAGAGAGTTTAATGACTTAAAGAACTAAGGCTACTCTTTAGTGCTCCTTCTATTGTACAGCCCCACGTAGGTCCAGTAGCGTAAAGTGACTTTCAAAGTGAGAGAAGCTTCGAAATATAATTTTCAATAAAATCAGGGAGAATAAGGACTCAAAGAACTAAGGCTACTCTTTGTATTCTTCCTGTTGTACAATCACACGTAGGTCTAGTGGCGAGGCGAGACTTACAAAGTGATGGAGGGTCCAAAAAATTACGTTAAAATAAGAGAAAAAAATGACTCAAACTACTAAGGCTACTCTTCAGTGTCCTTTCTATTGTACAGTCACAAGTAGGTCCAGTGGCAGAATTTGACTTTCAAACTGAAAGAAGCTGTAATTTACAACTTCAATTAAAATAACGGAATAACGACTAAAAGAACTAAGACTATTCCCTAGAAATCCTTCTAATGAACACTCGTACGTAGATCAAGTAGTGAGGTGTGACTTTCAAAGTGAGGGAAACTCCAAATAATAATTTTCATTAAAATAAGGGAGATTATTCACTCAAAGAACTCAGACTACCCTTCCGTACACTTTCTATTGTATATTCACACGTAGGTGTAGTAGCGAGGCGTGACTTTCAAAGTGGGGGAAGCTCCAAATAATAATTTTCATTAACATAAGACAGAATAACGACTCAAAGAACTAAAGCTACTCTTCAGTACTCTTTCTATTGTACAGTCACACGTAGGTCCAGTAACGGGGCGTGGCTTTCAAAGCGTGGGAAGCTCCAAATAATAATTTGCATTAAAATAAGGGAGAATAATGACTCAAAAAACTAAGACTACACTTCAATACTCTTTCTATTTTACAGTCACATGTAGGTCTAATGGCGACGCGTTACTTTCAAGGCGAAAGAAGCTCCAAAAATTAACTTTCAGTAAAATAAGAGAGAATAATGACTCAAAGAACAAAGACTTCTCTTCAGTACTCTTTATATTGTACAATTACACGTAAGTCTAGTGGCAAGACGTGACTCTCAAAGCGAGGAAAGCTCCAAATAATAATTTCATTAAAATAAGAGAGAAGAATGACTTAAAGGAATAAGGCTACTCGCTAGTACTCTTTCTATTTTACAGTCACACGTCGGTCCAGTGATGAGCCGTGACTTTCAAAGTGAGGGAAGCTCCAAATAATAATTTCCATTAAAATAAGTGCGAATAATGTCTTAAAGAGCTAATGCTACTCTTCAGTATACGTTCTATTGTACTGTCACACGTAGGTCTAGTAGCGAAGCGTGATTTTCAAAGCGAGAGAAGCTCCAATTAATATATTCCATTAAAAGAACAGAATAAGGACTCTAAGTACTAAGGCTACTCTTCAGTACACATTCTATTGTACCGTTATATATAGTTCCAATAGCGAGGTGTGTCTTTCAAAGCGAGAGAAGCTCGTACTTACATTAAAGTAACAGAATAAGGACTAAATGTACTAAGACTTCTCTTCAGTACTCTTTCTATTGTACAGTCATACGTAGGTCCAAAGGCGAGCCGTGACTTTCAAAACGAGGGAAACTCCAAATAAAAATTTTCATTAAAATAAGAGAGAATAATGACTCAAGGAACTAAGGCTGCTCTTTAGTGCTCCTTCTATTGTACAGTCACACGTAGTTCCAGAAGCGTGGCGTGACTTTAAAAGTGAGGGAGGGTCCAAATAATTACATTAAAATAAGAGAGAAAAATGACTCAAACAACTAAGCCTAGTCTTCAGTACCCTTTCTAATGTACATTCACACGTAGGTCCAGTAGCGTGGTGTGACTTCCAAAATGTGGTAGCTCCAAATAATAATTTTCATTAAAATAATAGACAACCATAAGTCAAACAACTAAGCTTACCCTTCTATTGTACAATCATACGTAGGTCCAGTGGCGAGGCGTGACTTTCAAAGCGAGGGAGGCTCCAAATATTAATTTTAATTAAAATAAGTGAGAATAATAACTCAAAGAATTAATGCTACTGTTCAGTACTCCTTTTATTGTACAATTACACGAAAGTCTAGTGGCAAGACGTGACTTTCAGAGCGAGGGATGCTCCCAATAATAAATTCATTACAATAAGAAAGAATAATGCCTCAAAGAAATAAGGCCCCTCTCCAGTACCCTTTCTACTGTACAGTCACACGTAGGTCCAGTGACGAGCCGTGACTTTCAAAGTGAGGGAAGCCCCAAATAATAATTTCCAATAAAATACGAGAGAATAATGTCTCAAAGAGCTAATGCTACTCTTTAGTACTCTTTCTATTGTACAGTCACACGTAGGTCCACTGACGATCCGTAACTTTAAAGTGAGGGAACCTCCAAACAATAATTTCCATTAAAATAAGAGAGAATAATGTCTCAATGAGCTAATGCTACTCTTTAGTACTCTTTCTATTGTACAGTCACACGTAGGTCCAGTGACGAGCCGTGACTTTCAAAGTGAGGGAGGCCCCAAATAATAATTTCCATTAAAATACGAGAGAATAATGTCTCAAAGAACTAAGGCCACTCATCAGTATTCTTTCTATTGTACAGTCTCAAGCAGATCCAGTGGCGAAATGGGACTTTCAAATTGAAAGAAGCTCTAATTTATAACTTCCATTAAAATAACAGAATAAGGACTCAAAGCACTAAGACTACCCTTTAGAACGCTTTCTATTGTATACTCCCACGTAAATCCAGCAGTGAGGTGACACTTTCAAAGTGAGGGAAACTCCAAATAATAATTTTCATTAAAACAAGAAAGAATAATGACTCAAAGGAATAAATCTTCTCTCCAGTACCCTTCCTATTGTACAGTCACACGTAGGTCCACTGACGATCCGTAACTTTAAAGTGAGGGAACCTCCAAACAATAATTTCCATTAAAATAAGAGAGAATAATGTCTCAAAGAGCTAATGCTATTCTTTAGTACTCTTTCTATTGTACAGTCACACGTAGGCCCAGCAGCGAGGCGTGATTTTCAAAGCAATAGAAGCTCCAATTAAAAACTTCCATAAAAATTACAGAATAAGGACTCAAAGACTCTTTAGTACTCTTTCTATTTACAGTCACACGTAGGTCCAGTGGCGAGATGTGATTTTCAAAGCGAGAGAAGCTCCCATTAATATATTCCATTAAAATAACATAATAAGGACTCAAAGAGCTAAGGCTAAACTTCTGTACCCTTTCTACTGTTCAATCACACGTAATTCCAGTAGCGAGGCGCGACTTTCAAAGCGAGGGAAGCTCCATATTTCATTAAAATAAGAGAGAATAAGGATTCAAAGAACTAAGGCTACCCTTTAGTACTCTTTCTCTTGGACAATCACACGTAGTTCTAGTGGCGAGGCGAGACTTTCAAAGCGAGGGAGGCTCCAAGTAATAATTTACATTAAAATAATAGAGAAGAATGACTCAAAGGTATAATATTACTCATCAGTACTCTTTCTACTGTACAGTCACAGGTAGGTCCAGTGGCGAGATGTGACTTTCAAAGAGAAAGAAGCTCTGATTAATAACTTCCATTGTAATGACAGAATAACGACCCAAAGAATTAAGAGTACTTTTAGTACTCTATCTATTGTACAGTCACTCTTAGGTCCGGTAGCGGGGCGCCAATTTGAAAGTGAGGAAAGATCCAAATAATAATTTTTATTAAAATAAGAGAGAATAATGTCTTATAGAAGTAAGGCAGCTCTTCCGTTCTCTTTCTATTGTACAATCACACGTATGTCCAGTGGCAAGACTTGACTTTCAAAGCAAGGGAAGCTTTAATAATAATTTTCTTTAAAGTTAGAGAGGATAATGACTCAAAGAACTAAGACTACCCTTTAGTACTCTTTCTGTTGTACAGTGACACGTAGGCCCAATAGCGAAGTTTGACTTTCAAAGCGAGAGAAGCTCCAATTAATAACTTCCATTAAAATAACGGAATAAGGACTCAAAGAACTGAGACTACTCTTTAGTACTCTTTCTATTGTAGAATCACACGTAGGTGCAGTAGCGAGGTGTGGCTTTCAAAGCGTGGCAAGCTCTATATAATGATTTGCATTAAGATAAGAGAGAATAATGACTCAAATAACTAAGACTACTTTTCAGGACCATTTCTATTGTACAGTCGCACGTAGAACCAGTAGTTAGGCGTGACTTTCAAAGCGAGGGAAGCTCCAAATAATAATTTTGAATAAAATAAGTGAGAATCATGACTCAAAGAACTAAGGCTACTCTTCAGTACTCTTTCTATTGTACAATTACACGTAAGTCTACTGGCAAGACGTGACTCTCAAACCGAGGAAACTCCAAATAATAATTTCATTAAAATAAGAGAGAATAATGACTCAAATAACTAAGACTACTTTTCAGGATCATCTCTATTGTGCAGTCGCACGTAGAACCAGTAGTGAGGCGTGACTTTCAAAGCGAGGGAAGCTCCAAATAATAATTTTGAATAAAATAAGAGAGAATCATGAATAAAAGAACTAAGGCTACTCTTCAGTACTCTATCTATTGTACAACTACACGTAAGCCTACTGGCAAGACGTGACTGTCAAACCGAGGAAAACTCCAAATAATAATTTCATTAAAATAAGAGAGAATAATGACTCAAAGGAATAAGGCTAATCCCTAGTACTCTTTCTATTGTACAGTTACATGTCGGTCCAGTGATGAGCCGTGACTTTCAAGTGAGGGAAGCTCCAAATAATATTTTCCATTAAAATAATTGCGAATAATGTCTTAAAGAGCTAATGCTACTCTTCAGTATACTTTCTATTGTAATGTCACACGTGGGTAAGTAGCGAGGCGTGATTTTCAAAGCGAGAGAAGCTCCAATTAATATATTCCATTAAAATAACAGAATAAGGACTCTAATTACTAAGGCTACTCTTCAGTACACATTCTATTGTACCGTCATATGTAGTTCCAGTAGCGAGGTGTGTCTTTCAAAGCGAGAGAAGCTCCTATTAATGACTTACATTAAAGTAACAGAATAAGGACTAAATGTACTAAGACTTCTCTTCAGTACTCTTTCTATTGTACAGTCACACGTAGGTCCAAAGCGAGCCGTGACTTTCAAAACGAGGGAAACTCCAAATAAAAATTTTCATTAAAATAAGAGAGAATAATGACTCAAGGAACTAAGACTACTCTTTAGTGCTCCTTCTATTGTACAGTCACAAGTAGTTCCAGTAGGGTGGCGTGACTTTCAAAGTGAGGGAGGGTCCAAATAATTACATTAAAATAAGAGAGAAAAATGACTCAAACAACTAAGGCTACTCTTCAGTGCCCTTTCTATTGTACAGTCACAAGTAGGTCCAGTGACCAACTATGACCTTCAAACTGAAAGAAGCTGTAATTTATATTTTCCATTAAAAAAACAGAATAACGACTGAAAGAATTTACACTATTCTTTAGAATTCTTTCTATTGTACACTCCCACGTAGATCAAGCACTGAGGTGTGACTTTCAAAGTGAGGGAGACCACAAATATTAGTTTACATTAAAATAACAGAGAATAACGACTAAAAACTAAGTCTACACCTCCGTACACTTTCTATTGTACATCATACGTAGGTGCAGTAGCGAGGCCTGACTTTCAAAGTGGGGGAAGCTCCAAATAATAATTTTTATTGAAATAAGTTAGAATTATAACTCAAAGCACTAAGACTATTCTTTAGTACTCTTACTATTGTAAAGTCACACGTGGGTCCAGTAGCGATGCGCCAATCTCAAAGTGAGGGAAGATCCATATATATATTTTCATTAAAATAAGAGAGAATAATATCTCAAAGAACTAAGCCTAGTCTTCAGTACCCTTTCTAATGTACATTCACACGTAGGTCCAGTAGCGTGGTGTGACATCCAAAATGCGGGTAGCTCCAAATAATAATTTTCATTAAAATAAGAGAGAATCATGAGTCAAACAACTAACCTTACCCTTCTATTGTATAATCACACGTAGGTCTAGTGGCGAGGCGTCACTTTCAAAACCAGGGAGGCTCCAAATATTAATTTTAATTAAAATAAGTGAGAATAACTCATAGAACTAATGCTACTGTTCAGTATTCTTTCTATTGTACCATTACACGTAAGTCTAGTGGCAAGAGGTGACTTTCAGAGCGAGGGATGCTCCCAATTATAAATTCATAAAAATAAGAAAGAAAAATGCCTCAAAGGAATAAGGCCCCTCTCCAGTACCCTTTCTATAGTACAGTCGCATGTAGGTCCAGTGACGAGCCTGAAGTTTCAAAGTGAGGGAAGCCCCAAATAATAATTTCCATTAAAATACGAGAGAATAATGTCTCAAAGAACTAAGGCCACTCATCAGTATTCTTTCTGTTGTACTGTCTCAAGCAGGTCCAGTGGCGAAATGGGACTTTCAAATTGAAAGAAGCTCTAATTTATAACTTCCATTAAAATAACAGAATAAGGACTCAAAGCACTAAGACTACCCTTTAGAACTCTTTCTGATGTATACTCCCACGTAGATCCAGCAGTGAGGTGTGACTTTCAAAGTGAGGGAAACTCCAAATAATAATTTTCATTAAAATAAGAGAGAGTAATTACTCAAAGAACTAAGACTAATATTTAGTACCCTTTTTATTGTACAAACACACGTAGGTTCAGTAGCGAGGCGGCAATTCCAAATGGAGGGAAGACCCACATAATAATTTTCATTAAAATAAGAGAGAATAACGTCTCAAGGAACTAAAACAACTCTTCAGTACTCTTTCTATTGAAGAGTCACAGGTAGGTCCAGTAGCGAGGCGTGGCATTCAAAGCGTGACAAGCTACAAATAATAATTTGCATTAAGATAAGAGAGAATAATGACTCAAGTAACTAAGACTACTTTTCAGGACCATTTCTATTGTACAGTCGCACGTAGAACCAGTAGTGAGGCGTGACTTTCGAAGCGAGGGAACCTCCAAATAATAATTTTGAATAAAATAAGAGAGAATCATGACTCAAAAAACTAAGACTACATCTCAACACCCTTTCTATTGTACAGTCACACGTAGGTCTAGTGGCGACGCCATACTTTCAAGGCGAGGGAAGCTCCAAAAATTAATTTTCATTAAAATAAGATAGAATAATGTCTCAAGGGAAAAGGCCACTCTCTAGTACACTTTCTATTGTACAGTCACCCGCAGATCCAGTGATCAACCGTGACTTTCAAAGTGAGGGAAGCTCCAAATTTAAATTTCCATTAAAATAAGTCCGAATATCTTAAAGAGCTAATGCTACTCTTCAGTATTCTTTCTATTGTACTGTCACACGTAGGTCCAGTAGCGAAGCGTGATTTTCAAAGCGAGAGAAGCTCCAATTAATAACTTCCATAAAAATAACAGAATAAGGACTCAAAGAACTAAGACTACTCTTTAGTACACTTTCCATTGTACAGTCACACATAGGTCCAGTGCCGAGATGTGACTATTAAAGCGAGAGACGCTCCAATTAATAACTTCCATTAAAACAACAGAATATGGACTCAATGAACTAAGGCTGCCCATCAGTACAGTTTCTATTGTACAGTCACATATAGTTTCAGTAGCGAGGTGTCTTTCAATGCGAGAGATGCTCCAATTAATAGCTTATATTAAAATAACAGAATAAGAATTCAAAGAACTATGACTTCTCTTCAGTACCCTTTCTATTGTACTGTCACACGTAGTTCCAGTAGCGAGGCGTGATTTTCAAAGCAATAGAAGCTCCAATTAAAAACTTCCATAAAAATAACAGAATAAGGACTCAAAGAACTAAGACTGCTCTTTAGTACTCTTTATATTTACAGTCACACGTAGGTCCAGTGGCGAGATGTGACTTTTAAAGCGAGAGAAGCTCCCATTAATATATTCCATTAAAATAACATAATAAGGACTCAAAGAGCTAAGGCTAAACTTCAGTACCCTTTCTACTGTACAATTACACGTAATTCCAGTAGCGAGACGCGACTTTCACAGGGAGGGAAGCTCCAAATAACAACTTTAATTAAAATAAGAGAGAACCATGTCTCAAAAACTATGGCTACCCTTACGTACTCTTTCTACTGTACAGTCACAGGTAGGTCCAGTGGCGAGATGTGACTTTCAAAGCGAAAGAAGCTCTAATTAATAACTTCCATTAAAATGACAGAATAACGACCCAAAGGATTAAGACTACTTTTGATTACTCTTTCTATTGTACAGTCACTCTTAGGTCCGGTAGTGGGGCGTCAATTTGTATGTGAGGAAAGATCCAAATAATAATTTTCATTAAAATAAGGGAGAATAATGTCTTAATTAAGTAAGGCAACTCTTCCGTTCTCTTTCTATTGTACAATCACACGTATGTCCAGTGGCAAGACTTGACTTTCAAAGCAAGGGAAGCTTTAATAATAATTTTCTTTAAAGTTAGAGAGGATAATGACTCAAAAAACTAAGACTACCCTTTAGTACTCTTTCTGTTGTACAATGACACGTAGGCCCAATAGCGAAGTTTGACTTTCAAAGCGAGAGAAGCTCCAATTAATAACTTCCATTAAAGTAACAGAATAAGGACTCAAAGAACTAAGACTACTCTTTAGTACTCTTTCTATGGCACAGTCACACGTAGGTCCAGTGGCAAGGTGTGATTTTCAAAGTGAGAGAAGCTCCAAATAATTTTCATTAAAATAACAGAATAAGAACTCAAAGAACTAAGGCTACTCTTCAGTACTCTTTTTATTGTACAGTCATAAGTAATTCCAGTAGCGAGGTGTGACTTTCAAAGCGAGAGAAGCTGCAATTAATAACTTACAGTAAAATAACAGAATAAGGACTCAAAGAACTAAGACTTTTCTTCAGTTCTCTTTCTATTTTACTGTCACACGTTGGTCTAGTAGCGAGCCGTGACTTTCAAAGCGAGGGAAGCTCCAAATAATAATTTTCATTAAAATAAGAGAGAATAATGACCCAAAGAACTAAAGCTACTCTTCAGTACTTTTTCTATTGTACAGTCACACGTAAGTCCAGTAGCGAGGTGCGACTTTCAAAGTGAGGGAAGCTCCAAGTAATAATTTTCTTTAAAATAAGAGAGAATAATGACTCAAAGAACTAAAGCTACTCTTTAGTACTCTTTCTATTGTACAGTCACACGTAGACCCTTCTTGCATTGTAAGACTGTTCACACCACCAGCTTCTTCGCTCGACTCAGACGTTCAAATGTTTCCCCCAGCTGTCCAACACGGCGTGAACTGTTAGCCTATAATGGAGAAAGTACGCAATTCACACACATTTGCTAATAACTTAAAACTTCACAATAATTTCCTGTTAGTCACCACTATATACTAATCTATGTAAAATACTATTGCTAATGATGTTGAAATATACCTACAGGTTATTTAAAAGCTTTAAATAAAACAAAAAATAAACTTTTCTTCACGCGTTACTAGGCTTCACGGAACAAAATCTGTCAGTGCTTTCTGACTACCGAAGATTCGCGATTGCTTGCGGAAACCTACGAAGTATCGTACTCAAGTTTACGAATGCGTAAATACAGTCTTGGATGAGCTCGTGGAACTGGTCACTCGAATCCAAGCAGCTGTCTAATTGTCCGCAGCTTCGCGGATGTTCGCGAAAAAATTTTAAAAATGTGTCGAATGCAATTAAAGTATTGTTTGGTATGAGTTTTCTTGTTTTTCTTCTTTTTCTCCCGAAATTCTTGGGGAAGCTTCCAGCTCTTCACTGCACGCTTCGTTACTGACTTGTACTATCATATAAAGTACATGGCATTCAAAACTGAGAAAAAGGTCCATGGTGATAATTATTAATTTATTATGTTTTATTAAATCTAAAATAAATTGTCTAAACATTAGCGAAAGAAAATTGTTTATAAAGCTATATTTGTGAAAATTAGAAAAGGAGAATAATTCTGGTACGTTTTGTACTGTGTGCTTTTCAGATCATTTTGTTTGCAATCTATGGACATTAAGGCTGTATCAAATATGAAATATTATTTGTCTGTCTGTTTGATAATATAATTTGTCACACGATTTCTTTGATGAGAAGTAAAAGTACACTGTTCCAGTAGAATATGTTAATGTCGTAAACATACGAGGACTGTTCAATGAAAACGATCATAATTTTTTTACGGTCATAATTTTTCACAATAAAACACAGTCTTATTACATTCTGTTAGCTTAATGTCTTTGAAGACTGGCAGAAACGCTGGGACAAGTACATCGCTTTCAGGAGAGACTATTTTGAGAACGAATCTCAAAATTACGAGAATGAGTAAAGGTACGTTGTCACAAACAAAATTGTGTTCATTATTGAACAGCCCTCGTGGAACACTTTGCTTGCAGTGATAGACACTAGACGCCGGCCCCGTAGCCGTGGTCGTTAGTATGTATATATAAAGGGTGGCGGGTTCAAGTCCCGCCTTGGGCATTGGTGTAATTGTGCACAGTGTATATGTGTAGAAATACAGAAAAACTGACAGTAAATAAACGGAAACGGTAAACTAAGGAAACGAGAATATATATATGCGACGATAGTGTGAATGTTTCCCACTTCAGCATGAAGATGGCAGCACTCGTAAATAAAAGGTAGTGAATTTCGTTGTACATCTCTTGACAGTTACTTACCAAAATTTCAGCCATTTTGGACACTCAGTTGTTATGTAACAGTAGTCTGAGTGAGTTGATGTGAGTGTTTTTATGAAAATGGACAAAATCGAGGATCGAGCTGTCAACATTTGTTTTTGAAAGGCAGTACGCATACGCAAATCAAAGATGAGTTGCATTCTGTTTATGCGGACTCTGCAGCATCATTTACCACAGTGAAATTTTGGGCAGCTGAATTTAAACGTAGCCGTAAGAGTTGGGGAGACGATGAAAGTTCGGGACGTCCAAAAACTGCAACTACCGACGAAAACACCGCCAAAGTTCAACAAATGGTGCTAGACGACCGCCGAATTAAAGTGATAGAGATAGCAGAGTCTATGAACATGTCAAAAGAACCTGCTTGTCACATATTAAATCAACATTTAGGCATGAGGAAGCTGTCCGCACGTTGGGTGCCGCGTTTGCTCATGTTATACGAGAAACGTGTTGGAATGAATATTTCCAACGCTCTGTTGTTGCAGTTTAGGCGTAATAAATCCGAGTTTTAGCGCCGATTAATTATTGTAGTTGAAATTTAGATACACCACTATACCTCCGCAACAAAAATACAGTCTAAGCAGTGGATTTCAAAGGAGAAACCGGCTCCAAAAAACAAAGAACTGTTTTTTTCGGATGGGAAAGTGATTGCGACTGTTTTTGCGGATTGTCATGGAGTTATTTTAATCTATTATGGTCAAAAAGAAAAAAGCTTTACAGGAGCATACAACGCATCATTACTTGACAAACTGAAGGCAGAACTTGTAACATTTGCAGAAAAAGTAAATCCTGTTTCACCAAGACAACGCATCGTCTCATACCTCAGCGCTTGCAATGGCGAAAATCCATGAATTACGGTTTGAACTGATGACTCACCATATCTTGCTCCAAGTGACTTCTTTTTGTTCCCTCATCTAAAAATTGGGCTCGGAGGACAGAGATTTGCGCTGGGAGGAGTGTGTACAGTTACAACGAGACTATGTTGAACAAAAAAATTCTGAAGAAAATGTCTTATATCGTTATTAGGTCGGAACATTTTCAGACCACCTATATATAAAACTGGACTGGCCTATGGGGCATTCCCAGAGGAAGTTCACAAAGTGAAGACTTACCCCCCTCTAACGACCAGGGAGTTACTGAGCTGTCCTCGAAGGGCGCCCGGCGCCTCCGTGGGACTTTCCATAGGGCAACACCTAGAGACTAATAAGCCCCTCCCATCTCGTCCGAAAACACAACACGGGATGCAAGTGGATACGCCACTTACGCGCGCCAATCCCAAAGGGGAAGGCCTCGGGGGGGGGGGGGGCCACCTGGTATTCTAGCACACCTTCTACTAGCTATGCTGGCTAGTACGTGGGAATATACGACTTCCCTCAACCCCGTTCAAAGACGTACCCGATCTCCCACGGGTATCAGGAAAACACTACCCCCTCGAGGCCAACCCAATCCGAACAACTCCCATATAGGGATGGGCTCGAATGTTCGGCCCAAGGTTCCTCAGGTAAGGATAAAACGATAGGAGAAAGAGCGAGGCCGAGCCAAAGATTCACGAGAGTATAGCGGACAGTTGAAGCTCCCCGGCAGGCCAGCATATCAGGTCCCACCCGTCGTAGTCCTGAAACGGCCCACCACATCGTACCGGAGACCGGAAGAGCAAGTTTTTACCAGGAGCATATCATCCTGTCATTCACCGCCGAGACACCCGCCACGCTTCTCTGAAAGGGACCACCAGATGAGAGATGATATGAAATGATAACGGAGATGAAACGGAGGAACAGAAAATTCAGGGATGTAAGTACTAACCCAGCATTCATCTGGCGACGTCGGAAAAGCCCGAAGAAGCCCATGAGTCAGGTAGGCTGGCCACGGGAATCGAACAGGGACCTCCCGAATATGGGCCACAGACTGAACCGCCTGAGCCATACCGTTCTGTCAGACACTGTGAATGGAAAGTAGTAGTTACAAGGGCTGTTCAATAGGGAAAGGACACCATTTTTTTTGACAACGTACTTTTACTCATCCTTATAATTTTGATGGTCCTTCTCAAAATAGTTTCCCCTGAATGCGATGCACTTGTCCCAGCATTTCTCTCCGTCTTCAAAGACATGCTGGAGACCATTTTTGAGAGATCTTCAAAATGGCCTCCGCAACCTTCACCACTGCTTCTGATGATGGATAATTCCTACCACGAAGGCGTTTCTTCAAGTTAGGGAATAGAAAAATGTCACATGCGGCTAAATCCGGACTATAGACAGGGTGAGGGATGCACTTCACTTTGATTTTTGCATGATATTCAGCAACAACATTGGCAATATGCGGCCACTCATCGTGGTGCAGCATCCAGCCTGCTTCACGGAAATGTGGTCTTTTGCGCCTGATATGGACCTGCAATGTATTTCAGCACGTACCTGCAGTACTGTCCAAATACTGATGTGTGTGCAGGTACAACAGGCCGATAATCCATTCCATGAATATCAAAGAATGAGATAACCATAACTTTCCGAGCAGAGGCAACCACTTTTACTTTTTTGGAGGTTAGTGATGAAGGAGATTTCCACACTGAGCTTTGCTATTTGCTCTCAGGATCAAAATGATGTAACCTAGTTTCATCAGTAACGATTGCGTTTGAAGGAAACTCCGGATCTTCCTCTAACATCAACTTTAACTGCATGGTATCTCCATTGCAGCGGTAGGCGACACTGAACATGCCTGAACTTGTCTGGTTCTCACAAGCGGGAACCAGGAGTACCAACAATAAAACTACTACGGCGTGTTTGTTTCACATTAAGCTAACAGAATATAATATGATTGAATTTTAGTGCAAAGAATTATGACCGTAAAAAAATTATGATCATTCATTGTTGAACAGCCCTTGTATACAGGAATTGCTTAGTTTTATACAGTCTGCTATATGTATGGATTTTAGCACTATAACTGTAGTAAGGCTTAAAGATATTAAGATGTCATCCTTGGAGAGTGTTGAAATACTTTTGACCAGATCTATGGAATTCTTGATGCTTAGACTTTCAGACTTAGGTAATGAGTTGTATTTATTGACGATTATACTTTGAGAAACGTTCCTTACCATTGTTATTTCATTCTTTGGAAGTGTCTTGATTGTAATCTGTAATCTGTTGAGTTCTGTTTTGATTATGAATTATATTTTCACTTTGCATTTTTTAATATGTTGTATAATTTTTCTAAACATTAGTCTGAGGTTATAATTTATTATATTAATAATTTTGATAGATGCATGTAAGCCTTCTCTGTATAGTAATTGTACAGTAGTAAGAGAGTTAAGGCTGTTTGTAATCTAATCTTAAAAGTATGTTGCAAATTTTTCCTAGCTTTTAAACAGTGCAGTATCTATTTCATTTATCCAAAGATCCTTAGGGTGTTATTCATCCATTCTCTTTTTACATCTTTCTTTAATTTGGCATACATATCTGGACAAATGAGTTGAATATGCACCAATCTACTCATTTCTTGACTCCTTTGTGAACTAATCCACTTACAGTTTCAAGAGGTATTGCTGTGGCCAGGGATACAAATTAATTTTACAAATGTAATACATTAATTCATTTTATTGTTCATAATAGGTATATAAAATAAATGTTCAAATGCAATAAGTTCAGTTGACTATGTAGAGAGACCTTGATTTAACTGAATTTTAATACCATCTTCACTATTATAAATTTAAACTCGTGCTTCAACACATCTTTGGGAACCTTTACTCCATCAGTATAGATATGAGTCCAAAGATTTGATGAAATTTCCCCACTAATTCAGAAAACTGATGATATCTTCCTGTTAGCTTAGAATTACTAAGTAGATATTCTACAGCTTGTCCATGATACCTCTACTAATAAGTATTTGTTAGTAGATTCCCTTTGATTTTTAAAACATGGTATAGGTATAGATAGAGCCAACATGAAAAATTTAATGCCATGGCCGGGATTTGAACCATGGATCTCCTGGTTTCCATCCAGTCGCTCTAACCCACTGAGCTACCATGGCCAACGTGCCGTCGTGACATTAAATTTTCCATTTGACTCATATATTTCCCCGATAGACCTCTAGGGGCTCTCGCATCCGAGATACACTGTGGGTGGCGACTTACTATCCTAAGTACTTGACTCCCAGGCTTCATCATTTAACTCTTATTATTTTAGTTAAATGATGTAAATTAATCATTTCTTCATACTAGTTGTATACAGGCTAAGGTTTTTGATAGAGCCAACATAAAAAATTCAATGCCATGGCCAGGATTTGGACTACGGAACTCCTGGTTTCCTATATGCGGCTAGTATGAAGAAATTATTAATTTCCATCAGTTAACTGAAATGGTATAATAAGTTGATATTTTTACTATTGTTCCTGATAAACACATTAACAATGCCTTAAAATTACTAAATTTAGAAGATAAAGCTAAAAAATTTACATTAGAAACTGAAATTAATGGATTTCTTCCTTTTCTAGATTTGAAGATAATAAGGAATTATAACAAATTACACTTCGATATTTGTAGGAAGTCTACTCATATCGATAATTACATAAAAAATGAGAGTTTTACCCTTTTTCACATAAATTTGCTGTTGTTAATAGTTTGATTTATAAATATACCCCTGAATAAAGAGAAATTTAATCAAGAATATAAACATATTACTCATACTCCTTTAATTAATGGTTTTAATAAAGACTTTATACGAAAGAAGATTGAAAAATTTAAATATAAAAAGAACTGTTAATGATATTTCTACTATTAAAAAATAAAAGAAGATTATAATTTAAAAAAAATTACTTACCATCATTGGTTTAATAAACATTATCAAAAAATGTTTAAAGAAGTTGGTATAACCTTGGTTCCTGAAAATAAATAAAGTATTACAAATTTAGTACATTTCGCTAACAAAGATAAAATTCCTAATAATAAAAATTCTGGTATTTATCTATTTAATTGTTTAGATTCTGATTAATTTGGAAACCAAAACGAAAGAACATTTTCGTAACATTAAGTATAAAAAAAACTGATAAATCGGCCGTAGCAGATCATTTTTTGCAACTTAATTATGAAACAAATCCTGAAGTTGAATTATTAAAACAATTAAATGGTCCGATAGAGTTAATGGTTTGGGAAAAGATATTGTGGGTTCGTGAAATGAAAAGTCCAATTACACAAACTTAACAATGTTCTTTATTTCTACCGACTTACAGTTTAACACTTGCCAATTACACAGAATTACGTGCTGCACGCAATTACAATTCACCAGTTCGTCCGTTACAATTTCACTTGTACTCGCGATTACGTAAACTCCGATGCACATACACAGTCTTCTCGTCCTTACACTAGCACTGAACTCTTACGCTGATTGCCAAGAACTCTGACTAACTGACTGTCTCTCTGAAACCCTTTTTATAGGAATGTCACTGTTTTTCTAGAAGTCTCTGGTTTCCCGCCGATCACCACGAAAGTTCCGGAGGGCAGGAGAAGGGGAGAGATGCGCCCAGGGACAAGTGACATTTCCCTAACCACCCTTCAGTTAGTGACAGAGACTAATGGGAGGCGTGGCTCGGCCGCCTCTGGTTTCCTCACAGCTGTTTCCCTCATGCCTACCGCTAATTAGGTGACACTGCTCCCTCCTCAAAGTTGGTCGTACCGAACAGCACCATCGTAGCGTGCCAGGCGGTCCAGGTGTACCACCAGCATCTGCTCGGAGTCTCAGCCAGAAGTAGCGCTGCCGAAGTTTGTCAATCGTTCGGTTCGCTCCCAGGTGTCCTCCTGAAGTACCAGCGTCCACTTCTTCCAAGACTTCCGGTACCTTACTCCGGGGAAGTACCAACTGTTCTCTCTGCGTCTTCCCATCGGTGATCCCCATACCCGGAACAGCACGCCATCTCTGGTCTTCAACGAGTCCCATTGGGCCCAGTACGACTTGTAGGTGGTGCCCCTTGGTGCGATGTTCTCCCAGGTTGGTCTTGTCCCTGCCTCCACTTCCCTCAAGAGTGGCCCCAAGTCTGCGTCCGCCAGCTGCTCCCTCCTCAGGCCTGCGCTATCCCAGCTTTCAGCAGGCACTGCCACAACTACTCGGACTGCTGCGGCACGCTCCTTCTCTTCCACTCTTGTGCACTGGCCGCACTCTTCTGGACAGGGTCTTTGGGACATGGCGTCAGCGTTACCGTGGCACTTCCCTCTACGATGTTCCGAGGTGAAGTCGCACTCCTGCAGCCTCTGGACCCAACGTGCTCTCTGGCCTTCCAGGTTCTTAAAGCTCAATAGCCAGGTTAAGGCGGAATGGTCAGTCCTCAGGTGGAATGGCTGACCGTACAGGTACTTATGGAAGTGCTCCAAGGTCTTTACTACCGCCAATAATTCTCGTCGGGTGACGCAGTAGTTCTTCTCTGCCTTGGATAGTGTCTTGCTGTAGTAGGCTATCACCCGCTCATGGCCGTCCTGGATCTGCGATAGGACACCTCCAATGCAATGGTCGCTAGCGTCGGTGTCCACCATGAAGGCGCCACCTGGTTGTGGGAAAACCAAAATTGTAGCACTGCACAGGGTTTCTTTCAGGTGCTGGAAGGCGTCTTTGGCGTCCTCCGTCCACACGTAAGGTCGGTGTTCCTCTGTCAGGCGGGTGAGGGGTTTGGCGATGTTGTCGGCCTTTTCCTCTAAATCATTTAGGCGGTCGTCTACTTGACCCATCCGCTTGCCCAGATTCGTGACGTCATAACTCACGCCAGCCAACCGTTCCTCAAACTTGGCGGCGAGGACCTCGTTCGCCTCCCTCATCTCCGTTGAAAGTTCGGCCATCTTTGCGGTCATTGTCGTGGCCAAGTTGTTGTTTGCCGTTTCCATCTTCGCTGTTAATTTGGCCTTCATTTCTTCCATCTTCCCGGTGATGTTGTCGTTGGCCGTCTTCATTTCCGAGGTCAGTTCGGCCTTCATTTCCATCATCTTCTCCAAAATCTTTTCCAATGCCGCGTCCATGGTTGTAATGTTCAGTGATGTTGTTTTCCCGCTTCTTGACACCAGTGTGACTTTGTGGGTTCGTGAAATGAAAAGTCCAATTAAACAGACTCAACAATGTTCTTTATTTCTACCGACTTACAGTTTAACACTTGCCAATTACACAGAATTACGTGCTGCACGCAATTACAATTCACCAGTTCGTCCGTTACAATTTCACTTGTACTCGCGATTACGTAAACTTCGATGCACATACACAGTCTTCTCGTCCTTACACTAGCACTGAACTCTTTCGCTGATTGCCAAGAACTCTGACTAACTGACTGTCCCTCTGAAACCCTTTTTATAGGAATGTCACTGTCTTTCTAGAAGTCTCTGGTTTCCCGCCGATCACCACGAAAGTTCC
This sequence comes from Mantis religiosa, assembly GCA_030765055.1. Lineage (NCBI taxonomy): Eukaryota > Metazoa > Arthropoda > Insecta > Mantodea > Mantidae > Mantis > Mantis religiosa. Next base: position 76,259 of record JAUKNK010000923.1, read on the forward strand.
GGAGGGCAGGAGAAGGGGAGAGAAGCGCCCAGGGACAAGTGACATTTCCCTAACCACCCTTCAGTTAGTGACAGAGACTAATGGGAGGCGTGGCTCGGCCGCCTCTGGTTTCCTCACAGCTGTTGCCCTCATGCCTACCGCTAATTGGGTGACAATATTTATTTTAAAAAATAAACATCGCATAATGAAAGATAGAGTCAACATGAAAAATGCAATGCCATGGCCGGGATTTGAACCACGGATCTCCTGATTTCCATCCAGTCGCTCTAACCCATTGAGCTCACATGGCCAACTTGCCGTCAAGACATTAAGTTCTCCAATTGCCGCATATATTTCCCCGGTAGACCAACAGGGGCTTTCGCATCCGAGATACACCCATTGCGGCGAATTACACTTGTAAGTACATGAGTCCCAAGCTTCATCATTTAACTCTTATTATTTTAGTTAATCGATGGAAGTTAGTCATTTCTTCACACTAGCCTTATATAGGCTAAGGTTTTTTATAGATAGAGTCAACATGAAAAATTCAATGCCATGGCCAGGATATGAACTAAAAATAATAAGAGTTAAATGATGAAGCCTGGGACTCAAGTACTTACGATAGTAAGTCTCCACAAACGGTGTCTCTTGAATGCGAGAGCCCCTAGTGGTCTACCGGAAAAATATATGAGTCAAATGGAGAATTTAACGTCGGGACGGCACGTTGACCATGGTAATTCAATGGGTTAGAGCGACTGGACGGAAACCAGAAGATCCGTGGTTCAAATCTCGGCCACGGCATTGAATTTTCATGTTGACTCTATTTATCTGAAACCTTAGCCTATATACGGCTAGTATGAATAGATGATTAATTTCTATCATTTAACTAAAAATAATCACATAATGAACTTCGAATTACCAGCAGTTGATTCTGTTTTAAGGTTTGTTTCGTTTTCAGATTTTGGTAATACTGAAAAATCATAATAACATGGTAATCGGAAACCTTGACGACAGAGTTTATTGATGGGCTGACGATGCAAGCAATTTGTGTGTGAAATCGATCTCAATTAGAAAGAAAAATTAACTTCATTTTCTTGAGATAAGTGAAGATTTTTACAAATATGTATATTAGTGTAATAAGTACTTGTTTCTACATTTTCAGAAGAGCCAATTTGGAACAAGTAGAAGAGTCCATGGTGCAAACTATCCCCCAGAAGCCTCTTGTACGCACCTTCACACAAAATAGTCTTCCTCAATAATCTTCCGCTCTTCAAGGATGGAATAAGGTGGCCTCTAAGAAGAAGAAACATGATTTCCTCATCCAGGACAATAAATTTAAGCCAGAGGAGAAAATTCTGGAACACCAAATGAAACTAATTTAGTGACAGGTAAGTTCCCCAATGCCTTCACAAAGCTATGCTAATGTTGCTGCAAAGACACTAGTGCTAGCATTTACACTAGTAAGACTTGCTTTTATAGCCACATAAATGGGTGAAGTTGAGCGAATGAATGTACCTTCATTTCCATTTTACATAATTTACAACATTTCACAATATTTCTATTGTCTCCCTTACCCTAAGTACAAATTATATTCTAGCCGCTCATTATTCCCTTGGCCTCCTGGTGGCCTCACTCCCTGGGCTTTGGCTCACCTTGGAGTGCTCTCCTTCTGCTTCATCATTGTACCCTTCCTTTTATCCTTACTGTGTTCTCTTCTGCTCCTCCTTTCTTCTCCTACCCCATTTCTCTTTCATCTTTAAAAACTCCCCCATGTTCCTATACCTTTTTCCCCTTTTCCTGTCAGCATTTTCATAGCTACTATTTTTTTATCTTCCTATACCTTATTTCTCCACTTCACAAATTCCCTCCAGTCTATCATATGAGAGTCGGCTGATAAGTCCCAGAACTTACTATAAAAAGCATTAAATTTTTTTTCCATATTTCTCAACATAATCTCCAGAAAGGCTAACACATTTGTCATGTCAGAGCTCTAATTTAATTAAAGCATCTCTGTTGTGCGATGTATCATGGTCCTCAAAATACGAGGGCTGTTCAATAAAGAATGATCATAATTATTTTATGGTCATAATTTTTCGCACTAAATTCAGTCTTATTATATTCTGTTAGCTTAATGTGAAACAAACACGCCGTAGTAATTTCATTGGTGGTACTTCTGGTTCCCGCCTGTGAGAACAAGGCAAGTTCAGACATGTTCAGTATCGCCTACCGCTGCAGTGGAGGTAACATGCAGTTAAAGTTGATGTTAGAGGAAGATCCGGAGTTCCTTTCAAACGTAATCACTGCTGGTGAAACTTGGCTACATCACTTTGATACTAAGAGCAAACAGCAAAGCTCAGTGTGGAAATCTCCTTCATCACCAACCCCTAAAAAAGAAAATGTGGTTGCTTCTGCTGTGACAGTTATAGTCATTTTATTCTTTGATATTCATGAAATGGTTTATCAACACGTTGTACCTGCACACACATCAGTAACTGGACAATACTACTGGAATACCTTGAAAACATTGTAAGTCCATAGCAGGCACAAAAGATTACATTTCCATGAAGCAGGCTGGATGCTGCACCATGAAAATGCGCGGCCACATATTGCCAATGTTGTTGAATATCTTGCAAAAATCAACGTGAAGTGCATACCTCACCCTCCCTATAGTCCGGGATTAGCCTCATGTGACTTTTTTCTATTCCCTAACTTGAAGAAACGCCTTCGTGGGAGGCATTATCCATCATCAGAAGCAGTGGTAAAGGCTGCGGAGGCTATTTTGAAGGATCTGTCAAGAAATGGTTTCCAGCATATCTCTGAAGACTGGCAGAAATGCTGTGACAAGTACATCGCATTCAGAGGAGACTATTTTGAGAAGGACTATCAAAATTATGAGGATGATTAAAGGTACGTTGTCAAAAAAAAAAACTGTAATCATTCTTTATTGAACATCACGCGTAGCTGTTTACCACCACATCATTGACCTCCTCGTTGTTGTGAAGTCTTCGTCCTACAAGACATCTTTTGAGGTTCTGGATCAGGCGATAGTTACTGGGTGCTAGATCTGGCGAATAGGGTGGATGTTCAAGCAATTCGAACTTTAATTTGCTCATTTTTCCCATTGCAATGACTGAACGATGGGCCGCAGTATTCTCGTGAACAATCAAGGTTCTTTTTTCTCTGCCAAATGGGGTCTTTCTCTTTTCACCTCATCACTCAAACATTGCAGTGGTCACCGGTGATACTTTTACCCTTTTCCAAGTAATCAATAAGAATAATTCTCTGTGCATCCCAGATAAAACTCGTCATAACCTTGTTAGTTGACAAAATTGACTTTGCCTTTTTTGGAGTTGGTTCACCTGGCACAATTCACTGTTTTGACTGTGACTTACTTTCTGCAGTATAGTGATGTATCCAAGTTTCATCCATGGCAATAAGCGGTGTCAAAAATTCACTGGGATTTTTACAGTAGAGCTCCAAATTCTTAACAGAAACAGTTTTCTCTGCAACTTTTGATCAAGTGTCAACAAATGTGGAACCCATCTTGTACAGACTTTGTGAAGGCCCAAAACATTACTTAAAATATTACCTGCAAGTTCTTTTAATATCTTTACGGCCTCTGCTATCTCAAACAACTTTAATCTGCGGGCTTCCAGTACTAAACAATGGCTTTAGTTAATTGATGGAAATTAATAATTTCTTCATACTAGCCGTATATAGGCTAAGGTCTTTGATAGATATAGTCAACATGAAAAATTCAATGCCATGGCCGGGATTTGAACCATGGATCTCTTGGTTTCCGTCGAGTCGCTCTAACCCATTGAGCTACCATGGCCAACGTGCCATCTTGACATGAAATTCTCCATCTGACTCGTATATTTCCCCAGTAAACCACTAGGGGCTCTCGCATTCGAGATACACCGGGGAAATATACGAGTCAGATGGAGAATTTAATGTCAGGACTGCCAGCTGGCCGTGGTAGCTCAATGGGTTAGAGCGAATGGAGGGAACCAGGAGATGCGTGGTTCAAATGCCGGCCATAGCATTGAATTTTTCGTGTTGACTATATCTACTAAACAATGAATTTGTTCAATGATCTCTGGAGTTGGGACTTCCACTAGACGTCCAGAGCGAGACTCATCACTGCTACTCGCACGTTCCATTTTAAACTCTACAACCAACCTTTTAATTATTGTATATGAAGGGACAGAGCGAGGCTCATCACTAGTACTCGTACGTCCCATTTTAAACTCTACAACCAACCTTTTAATTATTATATATGAAGGGACAGAGAGAGACTCATCACTAGTACTCTTACGGCCCATTTTAAACTCTGCAACCAACCTTTTAATTATTGTTTATGAAGGGAAAGAGCGAGGCTCATCACTAGTACTTGCACGTTCCATTTTAAACTCTACAACCAACCGTTTAATTATTGTATATGAAGGGACAGAGCGAGGCTCATCACTAGTACTCTCACATTCCATTTTAAACTCTACAACCAACCTTTTAACTATTGTATATGAAGGGACAGAGCGAGGCTCATCACTAGTACTCGTACGTTCCATTTTAAACTGTACAACCAACCTTTTAATTATTGTATATGAAGGGGAAGAGCGAAGCTCATCATTTGTACTCACACGTCCCATTTTAAACTCTACAATCAACCTTTTAATCATTGTAAATGAAGGGACAGAGTCTTTCAATGTACTGTACATTTCCTCCTTGGTTTGTTTAGGCGTTAAGTCTTTCAAATGGAAGTATTTAATCACTGTTTGTTTTTCCAAGGCCTCCATTTTCATGAACTTCTACACTTGTCTTGTTTAAAATGCTGTCATTCAAAATCTAAACAAGCTGCTGACCTGTAACTATGGATACAAGCATGTCTAGAGTTAAACTATATGATGCTCTCTGTCAAACTGCCTCTCTATGTGAGGAGCGAGACTTATCAGCCGACATTTGTATAATGCTGCATGCTCTTTTCTCCATCAAATAGCTCACACAGCGCTTTTATCTTCACTCTTAGCCCCTTCAGAAACTGTTCCTGTCCTCATCCATGCCAGCCCTTCTCTTTCTCCCTTATTGCAATAATCCATGTATTCTTCTCTTCCCCACTTTCTTTTTATTAGTCTATAGAATCTCAATGATTGTTTACTTTCTAAGCTCTCCCATAACTCTTGTCTTCTTATGTCTATCCTATTTCTGACCATCTTCCAAAATCCTTCTCCATATCCACCTTTCTTAACAGAGAAAACTAACTCGACCTTCAATCACCTAGAGGTACATAGTACGTCGCAGTCTTTTGTAAGTTTCAGAGGCTGTATTATTTAAATAAAACAGAATTTTACTGCACCTTACTGCTTCTTTCACATCACCTCCATTTTGTGGTATCAAAGTGCAAGCAGAGTCCATAAAATAGAGCATTACTACCAACTTGCCAATACAACAGTCTTGCTGCATATGGATATTATACATGAAACCTCATTCTTTTCAGATAATCATGGTAAAAACAGAAAACTTATCAAGAAAAGTACAGGAAAAAATCAATTTCAGTTTTTATTGATTTGCACTAATATCTATTTATCCTGCCCCAATTTCTTTTATTCTTTTATACAGATTTAAAGAACTTCTGTCCTCAAAGCGTGTACAAATTTTCTGCTTATCATTTGTACTTTCCAAAATCTACTGTCAGTGCTTTTCTCTTGTCATTTATCGCTTGTTCTAGTCTTCTCTCATACACTGTATGTACTGTAATAGCCTATGTATTTGTACTGTACTACCTAGTCTAGCCATAAATATTGTTACAACTTGAAAAGTGAAAAATGCAAATACCATGCAATATAATTTAATTGACTTTTAGTATCTTCTACCCACAGGCATTCGTTACACATAACACCAATCACTTTTCGAAATTACCTTCTTTTGCATGGACACAGGCAATGAATCTTTGTGACCACTCGTCTTTGGCAGATTGATGACATCAGGGGGAAATCTGCCACTGCTGACAAGAAGGAATGTTTTAAACTACCAATGGTCGGTCGTTTCCTCTTGCAGTCGATGCCCTCAAGCAGTGACCAGAGTCGGTAGTCCAATGTTTTCAGGTCGAGACTGCTACTGGGCCAATTTTCAGGCGAAATGAAGTCAGGGACATGACGCTGAAGCCATGCTTGCGCTGACCTGGCCTTGTGGGCAGGGGCGGAATCCTGCTGGAAAGTCCATGGTTGGTTTTCAAACAATGTGCCACTCAAGTTCTTGACAATAGGCTGCAAAACAGGGCTTTCACACACCATCACTGAGGAGGGATGGTAGGCTCTCTGAGCTTTAGCTGCCAAGATGATGATGCCTAAATCCCGTCATTTTGCACATTGAAAGACTTGTCAATAGGGAAAACTTTTTCATCAGTGAAGAGGATGTTCCGATGAGCATTTTGAGCGTAATGCTGTAGGAGATGACATTTAAGCACTCTTAGCGTCCTTTACTTTGAAGATAAGCCCTTAGTCCAAGGTCATTTCAAGTGACAAGATAACCTTCTTTCACACAGCATTTCTCCTAACACAAGCCGCTATTGCTTTTTGTGCTGCTGGAATCCTAATGATGCATGGTCAACCCTCCCTCAGCCGATGCTTTACAGTCCCAGTTGCAGTGAATCACTTAATGGTGAGGTACACAAGCATACGGCTGATTTTCAGCTTTTGTAGCATCTTGAAAATGTCACTTGTAGATTTTCCAACTTTATTCAACACAATGATGGATACACGATTTTCATAATCACCCCATTCTATGGTGAAACCTGAAGCTAAATACTTCCTCTTTCAAAGATAAGCTAACAATGGTTCGAGGTTAAGGTGTGCACACATGCAGTTATTTACAGGCCAAACTGGATGTACATTATGTGATAGAAATTTGTAACAGTATTTATGGCAAGACTAGGTACAGACTAGTCAGTAGTAAAAAGGCAGCGAGCTTCTGCTGTTTTAGTTTGGTGTATTGTTTCTGAGCAGCACAATATCGCATCTGCTTTAACATTAGATAACATTAAAAGTTTATTTGTCAATTTTTTCGGCTTGACTCTCGAAATAAAGCATGAATTTCTGTATGTTTGTTACGGCTTATGTGTGGATCATAACTACAGCTGGTTCATCAACACTGGCTGACTCTGAATACTCTTTATTTTCATTGTCCATAACACTGCATGATGCAATAATGTCTTCCTCTGTAATCGGTTTATAACATCTGTCATTATCAATGTCTTCTTCCTCAACATCGGAACAGTCATCCATATTTTTAAAAATGACAATAAAATCACTTATTATTTCTTCTTCTGCAATCTTGCTTTCTGTCAAGTCACACACCCAGGCCTCAAATTTTTCCATGAATTTATCAAAGTTTCTGTTCTAACCTAGTCAGCGCAATGAATTCGCCCGCTGGCAAGAAAATTTGAGTAATGTACCTAATTAGAATAACAATTTATCTCTGTAAAACAAGTCTTCATTTAAATTAAATTTAAAGGGAGTTAATGAATGACATTAAACAGCACTTTTAATATATCGAGATTTAACTGTATTGGAACACCACAGTGAAGCGAAATAATTATTAAATTATAGATGAGTCAAAATTATTACACATCGGCTTCACTTACGTACCTATTTACGACTCATGTATAAATTAATACTTACTTTTAAGTTTTTCCAGAACATGTTTCAGAGACTTTGCCTCCATCCTCAACCGGCCATCGACTGGTTCTCATTGGTTTAGTTGACGATATTTTGTCATAGGTCTCCTCTGGTGGTGGTTTGAGGAACTTGCTGAACAAATCTTTCTGGGGAATGTCAAAATTGAATACTTTCTTCCTATTTTTTGAAATGAATATTTGTTCCTATGTGGACAGTTCTTGTTTTCCTGATGTTTTTTGTTTTAATAGTTTTGTTTCTGGAATTATGTTGCAATTATTTCCCAAAAATGCATGGTGACTGCTGATTTTTCTAATTGTTTATACTTTATGTTCCACAAAATGTTCCTTTGTTCTTGTTTCTAAATTTCTTTTGGTTCTTCCAATATAAATTTGACTACAGTCACAACATTAAATTTGATATATACCAGATTTTTGTTAGAGGGAGTGGCATCTTTGATGTTTAAACAAATTAGGTTTTTAAGGAGTAATTGTTGACTGGTGCTAGTTCAATGTTCTGTTTTTTGAAGACTTTTTTGAATTTATCAAAGGCCAATGGATGGTAAGTGAATTTTTTTAAAAATAATATTAGTTTCTGTAGCTGAGAGGGTTGGGATTCTTTATTAGCATCTTCTTTTTTGCTAAGTTCACTTTTTTGTCTTTTAATAATTTGGAAAAGTCATTTTTGTGCTATTTCAATAATTTTGTTGTATTCAGTTTTGTATTCTTCTGCTGTGAGAGGGATGTTGACCAGTCTGTGTGCTAAACTATTGAAGATTGGCTGTTTGTTGGATTAGCTTTTATGTAGTTGTATGTCTGTGTTGGTTTTCTGTAAATGCCAAAGTTTAGTCTGTTTTTATTCCTCGTTACTTTTAGATACAAAAATGGTAAATACTCGTCTTTTTCTATTTCGACAGTGAACTTGATGCTTTTATGTTGGATATTTAAAAGTTTTAGTGCATCACTGGTGTATTTTTTGTACTACTGTAGTCAAATTTACATTGAAAGAACCTAAAGAAATTTGGAGATAAGAGCAAAGGAACACTTTAGAAACATAAAATATAAACAATTAGAAAAATCAACAGTTGCCACACATTTTTGGGAAAAAAAACAACATAAATCCAGAACCAAAACTACTTGAACATACATCAGGAAAACAACAACTAACCACATGGGAACAAATCTTCATTTCATAAAATAGGAACAAAGTATTCAATTTTGATATCCCCTAAGAAGAGTTGTTCAGCAAGTTACTTGAACCGCCACCAGAGGAGACCTATGACAAAATATCGCCAGCTACACCACTGAGAACCAGTCGATATCTGGTTGACGATGGAGGAAAATAGTCTCTGAAACATGTTTCGGGAAATTTAAAAGTAAGTATTAAATTTTATAGAGAGTCGTATTTATTACACATCAGCTTCACTTACGTACCTAATTTGAGGACATGTTTTGCGACCCATCATTCGCATTGTCGACTCTAATGCGACTAAAGCTTGATCTAGTGGTGTGGATAGTTCTGGAGTTGCTGCTGCCATCTGTTGATTACGTGATGAATTTAAACGTAGGATTATCTTTTGGCAGCATTTCAAAATTCATTAGGTGGCTTTTATGTTTTTCGAAGCATATTCTCTCCCATGTGACGAGTTCACTATGATTTTGTACATATTTTAGTAATTTGGTGCTATCTTCAATTTCGTGATTTTCAGACCAGAAATGAGCTGCTATTGCGGACTTATCAATATTTTTGTATCTTAAGTGCCTAAAATGTTCTTTCTTTCTAGTGCCTATGTTTCTTTTGACCTCCCTATGTACATTTTTTCACAGTCTTTACACTTCACACTTTTCTTCTGGTTTTATCTTATCAATATTATTACTGTTAAGTAGGTTTTTAATTTTAGTTAATTGATGGAAATTAATTATTTCTCCACACTAGCCGTATATAGGCTAAGGTTTTTGATAGATAGAGTCAACATGAAAAATTCAATGCCATGGCCAGGATTTGTACCACGGATCTCCTGGTTTCCGTCCAGACGCTCTTAACCTTTGAGCTACCATGGCAAACGTGCCATCCTGACATTAAATTCTCCAATTGGCTCATATTTCGCCGGTAGACCACTAGGGGCTCTCGCATCCGCGATGACGGTGTATCTCGGATGCGAGAGCCCCTAGTGGTCTACTGGGGAAATATGAGTCAACTAGGTTTTTAATGTTGTAATTGTTTTTTGGTGCCAATGTTATATTGTCTTTCTTGAATATTTTTTGGAACCTTTTGTGGCCCATGAGTGGTAAGTAAATTTAGCAAATCTAATTTCTTGTTTTATTGGTGAAAGAACTGTGATCTGTTTTAATCTTTTTTGATTGGAAACAACACATTGAAAAATTAATAAAGAAAATAAATATGGGACTATATATTTTAAAACAGGCAGCACAGCAAATGGATAGAGAAACTCTGATACAAATTTACTATGCAGTCATACATTCTTATTTATGTTATGGCGTGGTATTATGGGGAAATGTGCAGAAAAAAGCAATGATAGGAATATTAAGACTCCAGAAATCTGCCATCAGAAGAATTTGTAAAATAAAAATGACGGATTCGTGTAGAAATGTTTATAAAACGTTAAATGTATTAATATTTACAGCATTGTATATATGAGTGCATTAAATACGTAACAAAAAATTGCAGCAACCAAAATAAAAATATGTACATACACATAACACAAGAAGAAAACAAAATTATTTCTTAAACAGATTAAGAGGAACATTAAGTAACAAAAATATGGAAAATAAATCTAAAGAATTGCACAATAATTTACCAAATTAAATAAAACAGATAACAAAACAAAAATTTAAACTTAAAGAAATTAAAACGTACCAGTCTACCAGTCTACTCTATAGAGGAGTATAAAAGGTTAAATAAAGCCTAAGTAGTATATGTACCCTCTGCTTATTTATATAAACCTACTGACGTATCCTATGTATTTTGGATCATTCGGATGAAATAAAAATGAAATGAAATGAAATGAAATTGAAGAGCTGACGATGCGAACGATGGTTCGCGAAGCATGTCCTCAAATTTGGTACGTAAGTGAAGCTGATGTGTAATAAATACGACTCTCTATAATTTAATAGTTATTTCACTTCACTGTGGTGTTCCAATACAGTTAAATTTCTATATATTAAAACTAAGTGTTGTTTAGTGTCATTAATAAACTCCCTCTAAATTTAATTTATTACAACAACACTGTTTTCAACACTTCCATTTACTATGCTAAACCATATATGTTTTTCTCCCGAAGCTGGTCCGGGTTATCTGGATGTTCACGACACTGCTATCACCTAATTTTAATATCAGAAACAATATTTTAAAATTCTCTCCACTATTACACCTTTCTTTCTCAGGCAAAAAACTACAATAATTTATTACCTATCAAAATTTTATTTAAGTTGTTTCTCATCTCTTGTTACCTTTGCATTTCACCTCATATAGAACACAATGTTAATGTTATGTTTTTTTATTTATTTATTTACAGTCACACAGATTAGAACTATATAAAACCAAACCTACTGCTGCAGCTCATGAACTGTATAATAAAGAAAATAAAGATTGAAGAAAAAATTAAATAAATACTGTATTGAAGGTTGCTGTTATTCAATTGACGAATATCTTAGATAATATTGACTAAATAAAAATATTTGCCACTTAAGCTTTACCTATCTTAACAAATTGGTCTTGATACTTCTTTTCAAATGGAAAAACATTATTTTTGCTATTGTTTCTGATAAACAAATTAACGATGCTTTAAAATTACTAAATTTACAAGATAAAGCTATAAAATTCACATTGGAAACTGAAATTAATATATTTCTGCCTTTTATGGACTTGAAGATAATAAATAATATAAATTAAACTTTGGTATTTATAGGAAATCTACTAATATTGATAATTACATACAAAATAAAAGTTTTAACCCTTTTTCACATAAATTTGTTGTTCTTAGTATTTTGATTTATAGATTAATAAACATACCCTTTGATAAAGAGGAATTTAATTAAGAATATAAACATATTATTAATACTGCTATAGTTAATGGTTTTAATAAAGACTTTATACAAAAGAAGATTTAAACATTTAAATATCCAAAAACTGTTAGTGATATTTCTACCCTTATAAAAATAAAAGACAATTATAATTTTAAAAAATTTACTTACCATCATTGGTTTAATAAACATTATCAAAAGTGTTTAAATAAGTTGGTATAACTCTGGTTCCTCAAAATAAATATAGTATTAAAAATTTACTGAATTTCTCTAAAAAAGATAAAATTCCTAATAGTAAAAAGTCTGGTATTTATCAATTTAATTATTTAGATTGTGATTAGGTTTATATTGGAAAGACGAAACGTAATTTAGAAACCAGAGCGAAAGAGCATTAAGTATAAACAAACAGATAAATCGGCCGTAGCAGAACATTTTTGGTATAAATGGAACAAGGAAAATATATCCTGAAGTGAAATTATTAAAACAATTAAACGGTCCGATGGATTTAATAGTGTGGGAAAAAAATATTTATTTTAAAAAATAAACATCGCGTAATGAATTTCGAAATACCAACAGTTGATTCTATTTGTAGGTTTGTTTCATTTTCAGATGTTGGTAATACTAAAAAAAAAAAAAAAAAAAAAAAAAAAAAAAAAAAAAAAACATAAGAAATGCACGGTAACCGTTATCCTTGACAACAGAGTCTATGTGTGGACTGAGGGCGCAAACAATTTGTTTGCGAAATTGATTTTCATTTGAAAAGAGGTATCAACAATAATTTGTTAAGAAAATAGAAGCCTAAGTTCCAAATATTTTTATTTGTATAATATTTATTGTTTCACTGTAGCTAGCTTCATTTTTATGTAATCTTAGGTAATATTGACTAAATAAATAGTATTTGGATAATATAAGTGTAATAGTGTATAGTTTATGGTTTATTATTGTAATTAGGTTATTTTAGAACTTGTTTATGTAGATATTAAACGATGTGATTTTCTGGTTGAACATATTTAACTTGACGATGCTTTGAATATGTTTTGTATTCCTTTAAGCAGATAATAAATGAATGAATGAATGAATGAATGAATGAATGAATGAATCAATCAATCAATCAATCAATGTGGTATTTGGTTGCAGGTGATGGAGACGAAGAGCAGTGGTGCTCATTCTGCTACAAGAACGGCGAAACAATGACTTTTACAAGAAGTCATAATCTTCGTGATCCAGTCACAAAGGTAGTAGAATGTCCAATACTAAGAGCATACCAATGTGAGTATTGCAAAGCTACTGGGGATTTTGCTCACACTCGGAGCCACTGTCCACTCTTGCGCAGTTTGGCAGGCAGAGTACCCGCAACATCTGTAGCGCTCAAAGGCACTGAACGACAATCCAATGGCAGGATAAGGTCTGACAACAAAGCCAGATCCACAGCAAAACAGATGAAGTAATGAATGTCCTGGCCAAACTCTGAGAACTTTGGTTACTAGCATTCTTTATATATGGAAGTGTTTAGTTTAGTGTTAAATGTAGCACAGTGTTTGTTCATTTTAGTTTGTAAGTTCCCTAGTTTTAGTCAAAATGTACTTACCTGTTGTTCATTTGTGTAACTTTTTCTTCTTTGTCAGCAGTCAGGTTTAATATTTATGTCTGTTTTACAGTTGACCGCAATTATTCTGCATGTTTTCACAAATATTTCTTTGATTTCGGATTTGTATTATGAAAAGATGTAAGAATTTTGATGTTAAAGCTGATAAACATGTATATTTAGCACTATATATACGAGGGGGGACCCAAAAGAAACTGGTTTGTTGTCATAAAAACTTTATTGATGAACCTTTTTACAAAATTACTTCAGGCACCTTCACACACATCATGGCTTGTATGATTTACGAATGCAATAAATGAATATGAATTACTCTCCATTACATGCGATGCACTTGTCAAGTCTCTTTTCCCACTGTTGGAAGCATGTTTGGAACTCTTCAAGTTTTATATTGTCCAGTGCAATTTGCGAAACTGTTTTTACCGCCTCCACATCGTCATAACGCTCCCCTTTTAGCGTTTTTTCATTCGTGGAAATAGGAAAAAGTCGCACGGGGCTAGGTCCGGCGAATACGGAGCATGGGGAACGACAGACCACCTCTGAGATGCCAAGTAGTGTGTCACTCGTAAGGCCGAGTGTGCTGGAGCGTTGTCGTGATGCAGAAACCAGTCACCTGTACGCCAAAGTTCCGGGCATTTCCTCCTCACATCCTCTCGCAGACGCCTTAAAACATCCAAGTAAAAGTGCTCATTAACGGTCTGACCAGGAGGTGCGAATTCCTGATGCACAATTCCAGGAACATCAAAAAAAACAATGATCATCTTCTTCACATTTGTCCTCACTTGCCTTACTTTTTTGGTCTGGGAGAGTTGGGAGTCCTCCACTAGCTTGACGCTTGTTTGGTTTCTGGGTCATACCCGTAACACCAACTCTCATAGTCTGTAATGACTTTGTTCAAGAAGTTTGGATCACGAGCAATCTCTGTTTTCAAGTCCTGACACACATTCATGAGGATGGTTTTGTGCTCCTGTATGAGAGGACGCGGAACAAATTTAGCAGTAACACGTCTCATATGCAAATCCTCCCTCAAAAGCCGCTGGTACGAGTTCCAGCTGATTCCTGTCGCTGCTGAAATTTGGTCGATCGTTTGGCGACGATCCTCGTTGATCTTTTGGCGGACCTTTTCAATGTTATGCTCATTTCACGATGTTGAAGAGCGTCCAGAATGATCTTGGTCCTTAACACACGTCTCACCACGTTTAAAGCTCCCAAACCACTCACAAACCTGTGTGCAGCTCATAGAGTCCTCCTGGAAAGATTTCTGAGGACTCTTTGTTCTTTTAAAGTTACCATAACGACTTCGCAGAGGTAACCCACCAATAGTCAGAGAAACACAATACCACACTTGCACGTTCAGCTCCACACTGACGCCGACTGCACATCTGTTTCATGAACGTCTCTACTAACACCATCTAGCGTGGGAACCCTGTACTACGTCTACGAGTGGCAGCGCCCTCAGAGTCCTTTTTTGGGTCCTTTCTCGTATATATATAAATGTCAGCTTAAGTTGATTCTTCAAAGTTAAATGTTTGTTAAGTAATGATAAAGCATAACGCTTACTAGAAGATTGAGTGGAGTTTATAAGTAGTGTGATGGAATTTGAAATATATTAAAATATCTGTAATGTATTTAATGTGTTATTTATGAAAAGTTCCTTCAAAGTGTTCAGTCAGATCATTCATTGAAGCTATGTTTTTGTGATCTATGGTGTTCTTAATGAATAAATATTCTGCACCAAAAATTTTCTGGTGTATTATTCCAAAACATCAGTAAAACCTATCAGTTAACATATGAGTAGCTTTCGAATAGTTTCAGTTCACAGACCTGTTGAATAATTTTCCTATTGTTACTGCTAGAAGAAATCTATTTAAGTTAATTGATGGAAATTAATCATTTCTTCAAACTAGCCTTGCACAGGTTGAAGTATTGGATTGATAGACATGAAAAATTCAGTGCCATTGCCGGGAGTTGAACCACGGATCTACTGGTTTCCATTCAGTTGCTCTTACCCATTGAGCTACCATGGCCAATGTGCCGTCATGACATCAAATTCTCCATTTGACTCACATATTTCCCCGATAAACCACTAGGGGCTCTCGTATTCAAGATGCATCGTTTGTGGTGGCTTACCATCGTAAGTATTTAAATCCCAGGCTTCATTATTTAACTCTTATATGCCGTCTCTATCAAGAAATCTATATTTTAAAAACAATAGACATGAAAATTGTATTGTAAAGAATTGTCAAAGTATTTAAAGTGAGGTATATTTCATATAAATATGAGTAGCTGGCATACTTAATTTATAAGAGTACTCACTCAGACTGGTCGATGTTCACCTTTCCTTCAAAAACGTTTTTCAACTCATGTCCGAGTCATCCTCAGTGAAGCATGCTACAGCTACTGCATCTATAGCACTGGAGATGACTCGGACACGAGTTGAAAAACGTTTTTGAAGGAAAGGTGAACATTGACCAGTCTGAGTGAGTAATCTTATAAATTAAGCATGCCAGCTGCTCATATTTATATGAAAATTTTATACTGTTCCACTTAAAATTTAAAGGACATGTTTTAAGGACCTATTGTTCCCGTTTTGGCTTGCTGCCTGACTACTTAGTGACTGCTCTGTTTTACATTAATATGGGAGAGGTGAATTTAAATATTAAACTATAGATAGATGGAGTAGACATGAAAGATTCCATGCAATCGCAGGGATATGAAACACGGATCGACTGGTTTCGGAACAGTCGCTCTTACCCATTGAGCTACCATGGCCAATTTGCCATCATGACACTAAATTCTCCATTTGACTTGTATATTTCCCTGGTAAACCACTAGGGGATCTCATATTCGAGATACACCATCTGTGGCGACTTACTAACGTATCTACTTGAGTCCCAGGCTTCTTCATTTAACTCTTATTATTTAAGTTAATTGATGGAAATTAATCATTTCTTCACATTAGCCATATATAAGCTAAGCTTATGGATACATGGAGTCGACATGAAAAATTAAATGCCATGGACGGGATTTGAACCGAAAAGCTTAGCCTATATATGGCTAGAATGAAGAAATGATTAATTTCCATCACATAACTTAAATAATAAGAGTTAACTGATAAAGTCTAGGACTCAAGTACTTATGATAGTAAGTCGCCACAAACGGTGTATCTCGAATACGAGAGCCCATAGTGGTTTATCAGGAAAAATATGAGTCAAGGGAATGTAATGTTAGATACACAGTTGGCCATGGTAGCTCAATGGGTAAGAGCAACTCTACAGAAACTAGGAGATCCGTGGTTCAAATCCCGGCCAAGACATTGAATTTTTCATGTCACTCCATGTATCCAAAAGCTTAGCCTATATATGGCTAGTGTGAAGAAATTATTAATTTCCATCAATTAACTTACATTCAACTATAGTCTTTGGATTGGATTGGATTACGCTTCATCTACGGAGAGGATTTGACACTTTCACCACACTTGAGTATTGTACAAAGGCCCCAGCCCCAAGTACTGTATGCCCACCACAAGAAGTCAAGCGGTGCCTGAAGAGAAAGAGGAGCTTAAACTGCTGATCTGCTCTGTTAGTGGATCTGTTTACTAGGAAATGAGTGAGTGAGAGTACATATAAGTCATCCATGCTGCCAGATCTATTGTTTATTGCAGCAATAGGTATTATGTATAGGTGAGCTATGTGACAACACTTGTGTATTTTAAACAAACCTTCCATCCTTGTCATTCTCGGGAGGCGAGCATACACCATGAATAGACAGCAAAAATGATTATGTTGTACATTTCTCTAGCTTGCCTTCTTGTCTTGGGCAATCAGTAGGGTATCCCCAGGAGGATGGATGAGGCGAGAGGAGTCAGAGGGCAGCGACACAAAGAATCATGACAGAGTAGAGTGCAGGGTCCTTACTATTTATCAGGTACAAACTCCTAGGCAGGCCAGTACAACTGGCATGCCATCCTACTACTGAGGTCCTGAACTGGCCCACCAGACCGACGCTGAGAACACAGATCGTCCTACTGGAGGAGGAACTGTTTACCAGGATCATATCATCCTGCTATGCAGCACCGAGACACCCACTGACACTTCCAACCTTAAAGAGATCACCGGGAGAGAGGATGAAATGGGGGCACTGTAAATTCACGGAAGATAATTAATTCACATAACATTTACCTAGCGAATCGAGAAAATCCCTGAAGAAATTATGGGTCAAGTAGGCCGGCCATCAGAATCAAACCCAGTTTCCCAAATGCAGGACACAGACAAAATCACCTGAGCCATCCTGTTTGACGTTTTTAATAGGAAGTAGTCATTCATTTTTTGTCTCTTGAACGTGCAAATAGAATGCAATTTTAAGGCTGCAATGCAACCAGTCCGTTAAAACATTTGACCGTCACTTTAAGTCCACTGTATACCCTTATAATTACAATAAGATAATGTTTATCTTGAAGTAGATAGAGCAATAAGTGTTTGTACAAGAGTAGAGAAAATGATGTATACATCTCATAACGACCACAACATTGACTATCACTTAAAGTCTACTGTATTCCCTTGTAACTACAATAAGGTAATGTTTATCTTGAAGTAGATAGAGCAATAAGTGTTTGTATAAGAGTAGAGAAAGTCATGTATACATCACTTAACAACCTAAACATTTGACTATCACTTAAAATCTACTGTATTCCCTTGTAACTACAATAAGATAATGTTTATCTTGAAGTAGATAGAGCAATAAGTGTTTGTACAAGAGTAGAGAAAATCATGTATACATCTCATTACGACCAAAACATTTGACTATCACTTAAAGTCTACTGTATTCCCTTGTAACTACAATAAGATAATGTTTATCTAGAAGTAGATAGAGCAATAAGTGTTTGTACAAGAGTAGTGAAAGTCATGTATACTACACTTAACAACCAAAACATTTGACTATCACTTAAAGTCTACTGTATTCCCTTGTAACTACAATAAGATAATGTTTATCTTGAAGTAGATAGAGCAATAAGTGTTTGTAAGAGAGTAGAGAAAGTGATGTATACATCTCATAACGACCAAAACATTTGACTATCACTTAAAGTCTACTGTATTCCCTTGTAACTACAATAAGATAATGTTTATCTTGAAGTAGATAGAGCAATAAGTGTTTGTACAAGAGTAGAGAAAGTCATATATACATCTCATAACGACCAAAACATTTGACTATCACTTAAAATCTACTGTATTCCCTTGTAACTACAATAAGATAATGTTTATCTTGAAGTAGATAGAGCAATAAGTGTTTGTACAAGAGTAGAGAAAATCATGTATACATCTCATTACGACCAAAACATTTGACTATCACTTAAAGTCTACTGTATTCCCTTGTAACTACAATAAGATAATGTTTATCTTGAAGTAGATAGAGCAATAAGTGTTTGTACAAGAGTAGAGAAAGTCATATATTCATCTCATAGCGACCAAAACATTTGACTATCACTTAAAATCTACTGTATTCCCTTGTAACTACAATAAGATAATGTTTATCTTGAAGTAGATAGAGCAATAAGTGTTTGTACAAGAGTAGAGAAAATCATGTATACATCTCATTACGACCAAAACATTTGACTATCACTTAAAGTCTACTGTATTCCCTTGTAACTACAATAAGATAATGTTTATCTTGAAGTAGATAGAGCAATAAGTGTTTGTACAAGGGTAGAGAAAGTCATGTATACATCTCATAACGACCAAAACATTTGACTATCACTTAAAATCTACTGTATTCCCTTGTAACTACAATAAGATAATGTTTATCTTGAAGTAGATAGAGCAATAAGTGTTTGTATAAGAGTAGACAAAGTCATGTATACATCACTTAACAACCAAAACATTTGACTATCACTTAAAGTCTACTGTATTCCCTTGTAACTACAATAAGATAATGTTTATCTTGAAGTAGATAGAGCACTAAGTGTTTGTACAAGGGTAGAGAAAGTCATGTATACATCTCATAACGACCAAAACATTTGACTATAACTTAAAGTCTACTGTATTCCCTTGTAACAACAGTAAGATAGTGTTTATCTTGAAGTAGGTGGAGCAATAAGAGTTTGTACAAAAGTAGAGAAAGTCTTGATACGATAAACAGCTATTTTGAAAACCATGATATATCGCACTACAGAGATGGTTTAATTAAATTAGAACACCGATATAACAAATGTATTAGCCTTTCTGGAGACTATGTTGAGAAATAAGAAATTTTTATTTTCGAGACTTAACACCCGATCCTTCTATGATGAAAGTTGATTCCACAAACTTCTAATGACTCCCCTTGCGATTTATTTATGGTCATCACAAAGGCCAAAAGCACGGGAAATTGTAGACTCTTTAAATCAAAAAGAAAATCCGTTGGATTCATCAGAATATCAGTACCAAGATATCCTCTCCTTTGTACTTTCCCTTGATGCTGTCTCGATGACGTTATTCATCATTTTTTTGACAGTTCGTCTCGTTCCATTGGTCAGTCATGGTCACACCATGATCACAACTGATCCTACTATTAATTTTAAAGTGTGAATTGGGAGTTCAGGCAATTCTAATGAATTTAAAATCTCTGTGAGATAGTTGACTACGTCATTCTGATTTATGAGTGTGTCAACTGATTAGTACGAAAACAACTTACCCGGAAGAAACAGACACTTTAGAACGCTATTCTAACATACCAACACGACTATTAGCATTACCTGCGCCTTGTTGCTCATCAGTGCGGTCAGCACATAACGTAGTTCATTGTCTTCTCCTTGACATAATAAAAAGGTTTCCGCGAACTTCACAGTCACAAAAGAATTCAATTAATTTTGTGTCAATTCAATTCATATTCACGAATTCACAAACACAAATTATAAAGAAGGTATCCAAGGATTTACCAATATTTGACTGCAATTATCTGTGGACAAATATTTATAGCATTATAGTGCGTTCAGAAATTAATTTGTGTCTAATATTCGAAAGGTACATATATCATCATTCACCAAGCTACATAAAAAATGCATTCTTGATAACAAACGATAAACGTTATTTAATAAAATATAGTAAGTGAAATAGTTTTGAAGACTCTGGCAAGGAGTGGAATATCTTTCTACTTTGTAATGCTTTTGTTTGTCGAAAACAAAAGAAGGTGCATGTGTCCCGTAAGAGTTTGCGTCTGTACTTTTGTATTTAGTTAATAACCCGTTCCATTATCACTTCAGGTTTCTTTCTCACCTTTTATACCTTCCTTGGACTTACACAAATATTTCAAAACCAAGATTTGGCAAATTGGTTCAGTCGTTCTCGAGATTTCGTGATACTAGGTCACAGTTAAAACGTCACGTGCCTCACGCTAGCGAAGTTCGCAGGTAGGTGACACAACGTGCCGCGGTCTGTAGCAGTTTTTAAACATACCGACATATTCCACGGTAGCTTGCTACTATTAAGAATTTCTTTGGTTTATGAACCTGCTATAAAGAAGCTATTCTTTAGTGATTTGTTTATGGGTGTTAAAAGTGTTCCAACATTTCATTATAACAGTCGATAACGACAAATAAGCTGGTGGACATATGCAACTTAAAGCTTTTAGAGGGAAGTTAATGTTAGTGAGACTGTGGATGGAAGCATTAAATGATAAAGACAACAGAGAACAATATCAAAGAATTGTAGATAAAGTTAACCCAAACTAAATGTCTTATTTAATGATACAAGCGTTTTATTTCACTGTGCTTAATAATGCTAAATAAAGGAGTTGTGACTGAAAAGAAAGCTGTTGATTTTACAGTAACTGGTTGAAAGTACAATTAAGATCACAGCAAAATGAGCAATCTGGAACTATCTGAGTCATTAGTCGACTTTTTCACAAGCAACTGCCCTTTGCCCCATTACCTGAAAGCGAGGCTAGTCACTGAAACAGAGACCAGTGCCTTTCCAATAACTTTTGAGTATCGCACACCACTGGTTCCTGCGCTGCCTAATCACAAAATGATGTAATATTTAATTATGCATAAAATTATAGAATTATACGTGAGAGAATTTCGAAGCTGCGACACAGAAATTCGGACTAGTTAAGTTATAAATTACGAAACAGCTATAATCGTTCGGTGTCGTTTCCAAACATCCGGTATATATATGCTTTTTGTTGGTGCCTGTTTGATTCATTTTTCGTGCGTATATGCTTGCTTATTTCACCATTTGTTTGTCTTTACAAATCCGGGCTAACGATGTTCCGCCAGCGTGACGTAACGCGATAGCCAGGCCTCAGTTTTTCATCTAAAAGAGGAAGTTTCTGATGATATTATCAGTATAACAGATAAGATAAACAATGACACATGACACACAACCTGATTCCTTTCTGTCAGTGTATGTTATTCTCCTATAAGATAGATGCTCCCCCATGACCACGTTTGTCAGGATACTGCTTTTGTTGGTGTCTGGTGTAGGTGTCGCTAATGGGACGGTCTGTCCAGGATTCTGTCCAGCGACGTGCATCAATGAAGATGTCGAATGTCCACAAAACTACTCCATAGTTCTCGGAGCATCAGCTTTTGGTTGCTGTCCAGGATGCCAACGGGTACTTCGTAAGCCCAAAAACCTTCAGTTCAAGGAATTTTTAAATGATATATCTTTGAGTATGTTTTGATATGGAAATCGAGTATCTCGTACTTTCAAATGGGACGACCTTGAACGCCGTGAGGTCAGCAACCTATCGGATTACTGCAGCGTTATCTTATTGCATTTCCCGTAAATGAGGTAAGACGAATGCCAGTAAATCTATCTATAGTAAATACTATTTGCACTAAGAAAAAAATTCATATTTTGCAAAAAGTGGTCCATAGAGAAGGTAGAGAGTAATCTTTCTAACATAACCGCAAAACCCCGCAATTATAGCTCAAATAGTTTTCCTAATACAAATAAATAAAATACCAGGTGAGTCACCTGCCCCTAGTTATTTTTGAATGTATGCAACATGCTAAGCGACATTTGTAACTCATGTCTTTCTTGACTGCCCTCTAATAGATGATTTGCAGGACAGTTTATAGAGGAGGGGTAGATAACTCAGTGCATAAGTGTCGTATGGGACAGAAACCAATCACTACGTCGATTCCAAAATGACCATATTCAGATACAGAGAGCTGCAGTAGCAATCATTAACGTACATTCACACACACCTTAAAACACGCCCCTGAAGGAACAACTTATCACATACATCAGTTGACAATAACATTGGAACACAAAATGACAGATCTACACAGTGGGACCAATTGGATTCAATGAATTCTTCAGCCAGCATTTGTTTTCGTTGTACAATCATGTCAACAAATGCTAAGTTTTATATAGATTGATTTCGCTTCTGTCACAACTAACGGCAGTTTTTAGCTCAAATTTTTAAAACTACCAAAACGAGCTCAAAACACGATATGAAGCTGTAAAAAGCATGTAAAGATTCGAGCTGGGTTCTGAGGTCATTGGTTACTTATTCATATAGACACCTCCCCTTGTATACTGGTTACCTCGCTACTCTGCCACTGAAAGCTGGGTTCAAATCCTTCGTGCTCACCTCAAACATTTTATTACCTTTTGCTTTCTCTTGGGGCCTATAATTTCATATTATAATACAAATAAAATTTTATAACATCATAGGTGTTTACAAAATATAATAATATCGATGTTTTTCACTGGCAGATAGTTATAAATGTATAGTTCGTAATAGATATTTTATAATGGTCGGTATTGTGCTTGACCCATTCAACCTGTGGCAGTCGGGGGTGTATGGGTGAGTATTGCCGCGCAGTTCAGCTCAATTATTTGGCAGGAGCTTGACTCCCAGGGTTGTCAGTATCGCTAACAAAATTTGACGAATATCGATGTCCTCGGCTGCTCTCGGAGTTGTCCTAATATCTATAAATATAGGATTTTTGGCAAGGATCTCTTGGTTCAGGGCGCTCTGGGTGGATCAATCAGGGTACTAGGAAAGAAACACAGGTTAATTCTCTTAAGACGATCGATTGTATTTCATTTACTCTCGAAATACATGCTAATTAGGCGAACTCTGAATGGTAGGTTTCGCGTTTGCGTGGTGGCACTCCCGTGTATATAACACAAATCGTCGGATTAGAAGCCCGCTTTAATCGAACGCGATTTCTTTAACTAGCTAGCCCGTTCCTTAAAGAACGCGATATCTGACTTCGTGCCGATTAGCACGACAATCTCGGTCGACTCCAAGCCACCGACTGGACTTTAGGTCTCTGTTTGTTCCCGGCTAGGCCATATGACACTTTGCTTCCCCCTTCAGCTGATTATGTTTAATTAGTTGGTCGTTAGAAAACATATGGAGTCCCAGTTACGAGAAATCTCACACACAAAGACCACCTAAGATGTCGCCTTCCTGTCAACTATGAAACTAAACGCGGGGTGAGAGCCTTAGATTTATGGTTGTGGTCAGCTGTCCTAGTGGAGAGAAAATCCAACCGTTCAGAGCTCGTAACAAACTTGACATTCCACAAAATATTTCTTTCAGTACACGTATATATATTCCTTTAACATTCAATTAATCTACTCGAGGAAGAGAGTACCGTTTAAAACCAAGTTTCAAACATTTCACAAATGCAAACTGAAAGATATGATTATTACATTTAATGTCGTCGACATGCTCACAAAAAATTAAGGGCAGCTACGTAACATGGTTTACAACACCAAATACAGTACAGATTATAAGGGTCACAGAGTTAAACACGATCCCTAAATAAAGTTAGATAGTCCGTAGTTACCCTTTAAAGTGGTCCGCATTCGAGAGGTCCGGGTTGGATATCCGTGGCCAACCTACCTGACCCATGGGTTTTCCGGGGAGTTTCCCAGGTCGCTAGGCGAATGCTGGGTAGGTTAATTACATCCCCCGAATTTCCTGTCCCTCCATTTCATCTCCGTTAATTCTCTCATCTGGTGGTCTCTTTCAGGATCGAAGTGTAGGCGGGAGTCTCGGCGGTACATGGCAGGATGATATGCCCTTAGGTAAACTACTTTCTCCTCCGGTAGGTCGGTTGACGATCTCCCCGCCTCTGCTGGGACCATTTCGGGACCGCTAACCAGGGACAATTGGGGCTCTGCTGCTGGGCTCGTTGCCGTCCCGCAGTAGGGGAGCGTGGCCGTTGTCCTGGCCTCTAGGGGCAAGCCTCTAAGTAATTTGTAGGGACCCTGCCCTCTACATTGTCGCGGCTCCTTGGGATGGCCGCCCTCTGTCTCCTCTCGCTTTCTATTTCCTCCCGGGAGTGCCCTACTTGGGTGCATAGGCACAATGGGCCCGGCATGATGGCCTATGTACCGAATCCGTAGTGAAATTCCAATCCTACCGTTTAAAGGGCAAGAGCGTCTATTAACTGCCGGAAGAGTGAGCTCGGCGGGACTTATATGGTGAGCTAATCCCTGTAGATACCTAATTATCGGATTGTAATTCTTGTGTTTTTGGCTCACAAGAGAACGAATAGCAACAATAAATAAATTACTAAATAAAATACAGACAATAAACTATAACAGAAAGAAATAAACTAACTCAATGTGCCGTCGTTTCCAACCTAGCCCTTGCATTGCCATATTCCAGCGGTAAAATACCTTGACCAGCTACCACGTACTCTATGTACTCTTTGGGGGAACATTCGTTTATCACCTAGCTAGGATATGCATCAAAAACCGTAATTTATTTCAGCTTTTTGCAGCTTCCTGTGGCCCATTCCGGGCTGTAAGTATTAATGCAGGGTGTGTATAGTACGAAATAGAAGGGTAAAGCCACAATAACGCCTTTAGTACTAAGGTAAATGTTTTCACATTAGAGTATTGTCACCCGGGCGTTGGAACACCCTGTGGAAGCAGCTGAGAGCGGAAGACAGGGGAGGTCCGTGTTAGACACGCCTCCCCTTCGTCCGTCTTATAGTGGTGACAGGGACGGCTGGGAAAAACAACATGATTGTGCGGTCTGTTTCTGTTCCAACTGTGTTCTGGAAATTACGGGATCTTTCAGACTTCTGGAATCTTCGCCTGGGAACAAGAAAAGCCGAGAAGACGGTGAGATGCCTATAAAAAGGGCTGCAGCTAGTCAGAATTTGAGAGTGTGAGTGCGGACAGTTCTTGGTGTAAGAAGGCAGTGTTAGTCAGTGACGTGTTAATGAACGAAAAGATTGTGCAACGGAAGACTGTACGTAACTGTGTATGAGTATCGGAGTTGATGTAATCGCGAGTACAAGTGAAATTGTAACGGACGAACTGGTGAATTGTAATTGTGTGCAGTACGCAATTCTGCGTAATTGGCAAGTGTTTAACTGTAAGTCGGTGGAAATAAAGAACAGTTTTGAGCGGTGAAATTGGACTTTTCATTTCATGAACCCACAAAGTCACAGTATAAAGGGTGGGTTATATGGATAAGCATAAACAGGGGCAGCTGACTCACCTGGTATTACAACAATGCATCCCAACATTAGCACTATAACGACTATCATTATTAGTTGGCATGTACGTGTGTACGTACATTTGTAATTACTCTGAACTAAAATGTAAACCCGCCTTGGTAGCGTAGATGGTAGTGTGTCTGCCTCATGTTTAAGAGGTGCTGAGTTCGATTCACGATCAGGGTGAGTTACCTGTATAAGGTTTTATCCGAAGTTTTCCCTTATCCTTAAAGACGAATGCCGGGTAACTCTAAGCTCCATAGACCCCAGAATCATTTGAGCATCATTTCACTAATATCATTCATTGTCCAACATGACTTAACATTGGTGGACATAAATTAAAAAAATTAAAAAAAAATTAATATACTGCCATGATGTGCCAAAGGAATTACTTTAAAGCCTATTTTCATACATTTGCATCTCATTTATCATAAACTAAAGACACAACAAATACAAATTGTCTCTTGTCATAAGTGACATTCACAGCTATATGGATGAGCCACAGAAAGTTCCATTAGAAAACTAGATAATTCGTAAACCTATTATTTGAGTATTTAAAATATGCTAATATTGACGTTTCAGTTTTGATTTCAAAATACAACTTAGAGTTATCAGACATTCATCTTTCAGGACAAGAAAAAACCTCCAACGCTAAGTCATATTGGACGATGAATGAAAAAATATTCCAATGAGTACAAGGTACATAGAGCTTAGAGTTACCAGACATTCATCTTTCAAGATAAGGGAGAACCTCCAACGTTAAGTCATATCGGACGATGAACGAAATGATATTATCATGAGTACAGGGTACATAGAGCTTAGAGTTATCATACATTCATCTTTCAGGATAAGAGAAAACCTCCAACGTTAAGTCATATCGGCCGATGAATGAAATCATATTCAGATAAGTACAGGGTACATAGAGCTTAGAGTTACCATACATTCATCTTTCAGGATAAGGGAGACCCTCTAAAATTAGGTCATATCAGACGATGAATGAAATGATGTTGAAATGAGTACAGGGTACATAGAACTTAGGGTTACCAGACATTCATCTCTCAGGATAAGGGAGAACCTCCAACGTTAAGTCATATCGGACGATGAACGAAATGATATTCATATGAGTACAGGGTACATAGAGCTCAGAGTTATCATACATTCATCTTTCAGGATAAGAGAAAACCTCCAACGTTAAGTCATATCGGACGATGAATGAAATGATGTTCAAATGAGTACAGGGTACATAAAGCTTAGAGTTACCTGACATTCTTCTCTCAGGATAAGAGAAAACCTCCAACGTTAAGTCTTAACGGACGATGAATGAAATGATGTTCAAATGAGTACGGGGTACATAGAGCTTAGACTTACCAGACATTCATCTTTCAGGATAAGGGAAAACCTCCAACGTTAAATAAAATCGGACGATCAATGAAATGATGTTCAAGTGGTTGCAGGGTATAGAGCTTAAAGTTAAATGACATTCAACTTTCAGGATAAGGGAAAACCTTCAACGTTAAGTCATATCGGACATTGAATGAAATGATGTTCAAATGAGTACAGGGTACATAAAGCTTAGAGTTACCTAACATTCATCTCTCAGGATAAGGGAAAACCTCCAACGTTGTCATACCGGACGATGAATGAAATGATGTTCAAATGAGTACAGGGTACATAAAGCTTAGAGTTACCTGACATTCATCTTTCAGGATAAGGGAAAACCTTCAACGTTAAGTCATATCGGACATTGAATGAAATGATGTTCAAATGAGTACAGGGTACATAAAGCTTAGAGTTACCTAACATTCATCTCTCAGGATAAGGGAAAACCTCCAACGTTAAGTCATACCGGGCGATGAATGAAATGATGTTCAAATGAGTACAGGGTAGATAGGGCTTAGAGTTACCTGACATTCATCTTTCAGGATAAAGGAAAACCTTCAACGTTAAATCATATCGGACGATCAATGAAATGATGTTCAAATGGGTGCAGGGTACATAGAGCTTAAAGATACCTGACATTCATCTTTCAGGATAACGGAAAACCTCCAACGTTAAATCATAAAGGACGATCAATGAAATGATGTTTAAATGGGTGCAGGGTACATAGAGTTTAAAGTTACCTGACATTCGTCTTTCAGGATAAGGGAAAACCTTCAACTTTAAGTCATATCGGACGGTGAATGAAATAGTGTTCAAATGAGTACGGAGTACATAGAGCTTAGTGTTAGCAGACATTCATCTTTCAGAATAAGAAGAACCTCCAACGTTAAGTCATATCGGACGGTGAATGAAATTATTTTCAAATGAGTATAGGGTACTTAGAGCTTAGAGTTACGGGACACTCATCTTTTAGGATAAGAGGAAAACCCCAAAGTTAAGTCATATCGGGTGATGAATGGAATGATGTTCAAATGAGTATAGGGTACCTAGCGCTTAGAGTTACCGTTAAGTCATATCGGACGATGAATTAAATGATGTTCAAATGAATACAGTGTATATAAACCTTAGAGTTATCAGACATTCATCTTTGAGGTTAAGGGAAAATCTAAAACGCGAAGTCGTGTCGGACGATGAATATAATGTTTAAATGAACGCAGGGTCAATGGAGCTTAGAGTGACCATTCATCTTTCGGGATATGGGAACACCCTGGAGAAAACATTTTCTTGGACGATAAATCTAAAATTACTGGTCGTAAACAGGCATTATGAAATAAAGTCATCAGCTATAAAATAAATGCATTGTCATTACCGATTAACTTTGTCGTAATTTTGGGCTCCCATTTCACCAGCGTCATCCGATCTGTTATTCGTCAATAGATATTTCAATTATAATTAAATTTATATGAATATAGTCATTTCAAAATCATATATCAATTAAAATGGAGATTGATATGTTAGCCTGTATTGAGTCGATCGGTACATTATGAAAATCATTTATTATGAGGTCGGATTTAATTACTTTATAAAATACAACATTCAGCAACGGTTATTTAAAGAAGAGCTGATTTTATGCATTCTGCTAGATCTGTAGTGCAAAAAGAACAGTTTTAGATTCTGTAAATGTTCCCGTGTGTATTGTGTGCTTGTGTACCTTTCGTATTTGTGTACTTAGTAGCGTGGTGGTAGCGTGTGTACTTCACCTTGAAAGACTCCGTGTTCGAATTTGGGTCATAGTGAGATTTGTATACGGTTGTTCTATCCGTCACCATTGGGAATACATATCATTAGTCTATGCTTTTGTTGGTGAAAGGAGGCCTTAAGCATGAATAGTCCCAGCAATGAGTCGAGTTATCTCTAGCAGAGTCAATATAGCAAGTCAAACATAAGAATAAAAATAAAGTTTGCTTGACGAAAATACATTACTCTTCTACTCGTGGCCTACCTTAATATAGTGTCAGATACATTACCCGTAAATTATAATCTTTTTGACTATCGACTACCTCGAAGTGGTTGAGTTCGATGTTCAATTTTTCATAAATTATCTGAAAACAAGAAAGAAACAGACATCTACAATGTAAAATAGTATATAATATACAGTATGATTAAAATAAACCTGAATCATTTCAATAGGTCACAACCTTTGAACCAATAACTGAACATGCGAGCAATTTTGAAAAAATATATTACACAATTGGGAGATTACGTTACACTATTTACATCTCAGAGAAAATGTAGGAAGTGTCCTCCACCAGCATCTATCCATGTTTGCACTCGTCTCACCATATTCTCTGAAGTTTTACGTAGAGTATCCTGGCTAATGTTACTTACTTATTTCGGTTCGAATGGATTCCTTGAGAACATGAATTGTCCGTGGCCTATTGTTGTACACTATACTTTTAGATATACGCACAAGAAAAACTCCGGTGAGGTTAATTCAGGGGATCTGGGGGGCCACAGACCTCTTGAGATTATTCGATTATCAAAGAAACTGGTTACAAGTTCCATAGTTGCTCCATCCTTCTGGAAATAACCTACTCTCAGTTCGATATCATCCAGCTGCTCCACAAATGTCTTGAAGATACCCATATATACTTCAGTGTCTACAGTAATATTAATGAAAATGGGACCAACGAATCTGGAAGCTGACACCGCCCGCAATACTCCAAACTCTTCATCATGCAGTGGTGTTCCGTGGATCACTTGGAGGTTTACAGCAGCAATGTCTGGTGCTTTGTGTGTTTATGTGGCCTAACAGATGAAACCATGCGTCATCTGTAAACCGCGTTATGGGGAGAATGTCTGGACGTGTAATAAGAGTACCCTGAAAACATCCACAGTAATTGATTCCTTTATCGTAAACTGCTTGTTTCAGTTGTTGCACCCTATGCACTCTGTAGGGTCGTAATCCCAATTTCCTCGAAGCTCTTTGACATGCTGCATATTGTCGCGGCAACTGGCATAAAAGTTTCGGCGCAAATGGATAACAGACGGATAGTGATTCACGGTAATAAAGAGCTTGCATAAGCAGTTAAAAATAGCGCGAGATTAAGGTCTGCCGAAACAAACAAATTAAGATAAATGGAAATTTCTGGTGACGTCTCGGTTGATAGAGATTATTCGGTTTCTTTATTGTTCCGGAAATATCTAGAATTTATTAATGAAGTATTTAAGAAAGTGACGACTCGCCAAGAGGCAGTCGCGAGAGTCGTAAGCAGCAAACAGCTGTAGAGTGTTGTTGTAACGTGAGCTAATTGTCATCGTCCTTGTTAGATTGTGTTGTATGTGATGTAATGTAGTTACGTGAGAACTGAACAGTGTATTTCCACGGAAATAAAGAACATTTGGAATATCTGCAACTCGGACTTCTAGTTCTACGAACCCACAAAGTCACAATATCAGTACCCTGATTCCTCACTCATTAGCCTTCTGCGAACATCTGTGACAGTCCCTGCATTCAATAGCGGTCTATGTTCTCCCCTCTCACTAAAGTGTATTCCAGTTGTCTCTAGCTTTCTTACCAGCCATTGTTGGAATATAGCGTACATTAAGTTCTCTTCCAAATTTCCATCGGTTTGTTACCAAGGAATTTGTCTTCCAATATGTTTTCAAAGTGTAAACACGCTCTTGAAGTGAGTACTGGATGCTGCCGTTAGAACTGCACGTTTAATACTGTCAATTGTCAAAAATTGTCAGAGATGTCAATTCTCCCAGAATCACTGACATCATTGAAACAAATTTGTACATTCCACGAGCTGTCGAAGGGAAATTATGGCCAGTTAAATTGGTTCAGGTTTATCGGAGTGCTCTATAAAGCAGGATAGATTATGTGTATCAATCTCAAAGTAATCCTTGTGTTAAAAATCATTTGCTATGGATATCCATTTTGGAGATTAAAAATGTGGCTAAACTAAGAGCTTCCACATTCAGCCTTGTTTACATCGTGAGTTTACGACACAAAAAGAATCGGACAGAACAAATGAAATGCAATACTAACGAGTAGGTGAAGTCTGTCACTAGACAAAACAGTATCGTAGAAGTACGTCAACTGTTCACCAAGAAGAATGTAAGAGCATAGTATGGGCCCAGAAGTAAGCAGAGTACCTTTGAACAAAGACATTGATCTATCGCTATGAAAAGAACAATACATAACGGGAAATAGCAGAGATTGTGAATCTTAGCAAAAGTACAGTTACTACATAGTTCACCGGTATAAGTATGAAGACAGAATTGAATCTCGAGCAAAGCCAGGGCGACCAAAACTTCTTACCTATATGCAGGAGTCTTATATTATGCGGAAGGTAAAACGGAATCCGCGTATAAGTGCTCCGGTGATGTGTGCTGAGATTAAGGAAGAACTGGGACTGACAACCCTGAAAGAGTCAGAAGAGCCATGCGAAAACAAGATTTTAATGGTCGTGTAGCCAGAAAAAGCCATACATTTCCAGCAAGAATTTGCGGAGAGTTTTTGAACGAGACAGCCGATTGGTGGGACCAAGTTATATTTTGTGACGAAACCAAATACAACTTTGCTGGTTCCGATGGCAGAATGGTTGTGTGGAGGAAATCAAACACGGAGCTGGAAGAGCGCAATTTACAAGGTACAAACACGGCGGAGGGAGCGTAATGGTATGGGGCTGTATTTCCTCTATGGGGGTGGAAAAGCTGGTGTTCATAGACACAACTGTGAACAAGGAAGTCTATCTTAGACTATTACAGCAAAATTTAAAACAAAGTGCAGAAATGATGGTTATTTTGGACAGCTTCTCATTTTATCAGGATATTGATCCGAAGCATACGTCCCACATTGTGCAGCTATTAATACTGTACAACTGTCATGTTTTATTCAATGTCTTTTACTCCCAGACTTTATTATTTGCGTTTAGTTAATTTACTAATAGCCACAAAGTCCTGTGTTGAACATTTCATACAAATGTACAGCGTTCTAGCACATATACTTGGATATTGAACACTAGAGTCACACTATTTGTAGGCAATATAATTATTGTGATAGTCATATAAATATATTACACTACAGATTAGTTTGTATAATCCGCTGTAGGATATAACGCACGCTATATCTGTGACGTATTAACTGTAATATATCATATTGTCATATTTTAACAGCGACTATGAGCCAAGTATACAGGAGGATTGGCACCCGGTAATACACAGCTAAACATTCCAGTAGAAATAACGCAAGTTCTGAAAGTTTCCCATTTCTCTGCCTCTAGAACATTCCTGAGATCTCATCAAGATCAAACAGATAAGATAGCTCTTGTGTTTCATTCCCAATCGGTGTCTTTGCTGTGTCGAATGTATTTTATTACGTCGTGCATCATTAACAAAATGAAAAGAAAAATCTGCATATTAAATCCTTTAAAAGCTGGTCGCTCTATGATTCTTTGACATTCTGTTCTTTTGGCATGACCAGAGTATAATACACCCAACCACACACACAGACACACGCACACACACACACACACACACACACACACACACACACACACACACACACACACACACACACACACACACACACTTGGACACTTGGACAGGACAAACGCGGATACCTAGAAATTTACACGGCCCATTTTCTTAAATAAAAAGGACGTTTTTATTGAATGGACGTCAAAACACAGAAAAATTACTATGTAGAATTTCTGGGTAGAGAGCTAAACCTCCTCTACCTATTATAGATACTGACTCTTCAGTAAATTGTTTTAAGAAAAACAGTTATTTAAAGTGTGTTATGAGAAGTAACCAACTAATTTTTAAAGTACAGATTATTAGATTCTATGGTCTTGAGCCATCATTCAGCGAGGTTACTTTCAAACGATGGTACCAGTCTCTGGTTGTTGATGCGAAGAATTCGGTGACCCCCAATTTTACTGCTTCAATATGAAAAATTTTTCCACGTAGAAACTGGGTCATCTATCGGAAAAGAACATCTGATGGAGTGAGGTAAGAGCTGTATGCCGGGTGTAGTAGCAGTTCGCTTCCTGCCCAACTCCTCAATTTTTTCCATGGTTATTCATGTATTGTGAGGTGTTGCATTGTCCTGTTGCATTAAAACTGGGCATTTCCGTCACAAAAGTTCATGACCTCGTTCCAGTTGTTAAGAATATAGATCCGCATTAATCGTTAAATTAATTAAAAAGCGGTTAAATTAATTACCTGATTTGTATGGTATCTAAATGATGAACGAGAGAATGCTGTAGTAAACACTGATATCAGTTATGAAAAGCAAGCATCAAATTGTACAATAATAGTAGATGGAGTACTGCAAGATTCAGTGTCAGGGCATTTACTACTTCTGATATATATGAACGACATCTCACTTTATATAAAGCATATCGCAGGTATAACGTGATCTGCTTCTGGCACTAGTGTCCAGGTAACCAGTAAAAAATAAAATAAGTGTGTAATTAAATTAAATTATGTTTAGAATTTTGTGTCAGCTTGGTTTTAGTTAAAGCTAATAAATTTTCTGTGAACTTAGACAAAACAAAGATTGTTACAGTTACAACTCATCGTACTTCACACTCGCCGAGAGAAATTCGGATTAATAATGTGCTATTAAAAGAAATTGAATGTATCATATTTCTGTTCTTTCAATTAGAAGGATATAACGATTGGCACGCTGACATAAACTATATCTTACACAAAACCAGCTCTGTCCGTCGTCTTATCCAACCACCAGTGAACGAAAGTTGTATAGATACAATTATATTAGTATTTTTTGATATTGTAACTCTAGTTTGGAATATGATACGTTATTATGAGGAAATTCACTAGGACTTCACTGGACTGGACTACTTGGAGGAGGGGAATATACACGGAGCCACAAATGCGGTCTCTTGTACCTATACCTCCAAACGGGGACATTTCCAGGAGCAAGGATGAGGCGAAAGGAGGAAAGGGCAGCCTACCCAAAATGGCGGGACAGTTTAAAGGGCACGTTTAAGTACATTCAACGACCTGGAAACTCCCCGGCAGGCCAGGACAAAGCATATCTCAGCCTTCTGTCACTCGGATACACACCCCCTTCCTTCTTTCATTCCTTCCTTCCTCCCTTCCTCCCCCCCTCCCTCCCTCCCACCCTCCCTCTCTGCATCCCCCTCCCTCCTTCCTCCCTTCTGCCCTTCCTTCCTTCACTTTATATTTATTGTAAATAGGGTACTACCACATTCCACCCAAGAACTGAGGTTTCACCAAAAATGTATGTTTCCAAACCGGCTGAAACCAAAAATATGTATTTGTAAACGAAGTTAGGTGTCAATTTGTGTTTGTGTGCAAGGGCGCACGAGTACCTTATGTGTACAAATCTCTGTGAACAGTTGAAGTTAAACCAACGTTACATACCTCCCGGGATTTAAATTTACATCTTCGAAGGATGTGACAAGAATATGGATACATTTTTAAAACTAAAAACTCAACTCTAATCTAGCCTTCATGCGGCGCCGAAACGATTAGCCAATTAGGGGAAAAGGGAAGGCAATGTTATGCGGATGGATACATGTCAGTGAGGTAAGGTTATTTGTAACAAAGGTTACGTAAGAGATTCTGTTATGGGAGATGCCATGTGACTCGTTGTGTGTCTGTTTTCCATCCGAGTACAATGTTGCTTTGTTACGTGTCCACGAGGGTATAGTACACACAAACTGGACAGATAGCACTGGGGTACCGCTCAGTATGTCTGCGTTTACTCTACCAGTAGATGGCAGAAAACTTTTAATTAACGACTGCTTTATTTTTATAACATTTTTAGGTATAAGTTGGACTTGAAGACGATTGCATCTGAAGAGAGTGTACATACACTGGTCCCGTAGGGGAAGGGATCCGTCCCTTTCAGCTGCCAAAGTGCGGGCGCTGCTGACCCTTAGCACTCGTGGTACCTCTGACGTTACTAGAGGAGCCTCGTGCCGAAGAGCCGAGCCCCTCCTTTCGGGAGTTGTTCGGATTGGGATGGTCTCGAGGGGGCAGTGTGTTCCCAATACCCGTGGGAGATTGGGTACGTCTTCGGACGGGGTTGAGGGAAGCCATTAAGTTTCCGGGTACTAGCCTGCTTAGCTAGTAGAAGGTGTGCTAGATCACCAGGCGGCCCCACCGAGGTCATAGAGGTAGTCTTCACCTTGAGTGTTGACGCGCGTAAGTGGCGTATCCACTTCCGTCCCGTCTTGTGTCCCTAGGACCAGATGGGGGGGCTTGTTAGGAAACTAGGTCTTGCCCTAATGGAAAGCCCCACGGAGGATGCCGGGCGCCCTTTAAGGGACAGCTCGGATAACTCCCTGGTTGAAAGAGGCCCGGGGCTTGTTCCTACGGGTTCAAGGCTAATGGGAGTAGACCCTCTGGACTCAACTGTACATACACTGGACTTGCCGTGTATGTGCGAATACCTGACGTAAACATCTGTGTGTTTGGACAATTTTCCGATAAGCCTCCTCGCTCTCCGATGTAGTAGTAGTAGTAGTAGTAGTAGTAGTAGTAGTAGTAGTAGTAGTAGTAGTAGTAGTAGTAGTATTAGTAGTTGTAGTAGTAGTAGTAGTAGTTATTGTTGTTATTGTTGTTGTTGTAGTAAGAGCAATGTAGTTTGATGGTGCGAGCTGAGTCTGGCTCCGTGAGGGAGGAGTTGCTGCCCTTGATCAATTCCCGAATCTGATGGTCAGTGAGCAATGAATAAAAGTGTGTTTGGTTCTGGGCTCCGTGATGAACAGTTGGCGGACTCGAAACGCTGCAGGAAGCAGTTCATGAGTCAGTAAGTGCAGCCCTGTAGAAAGGATTCGCCGAGTTGTATACCCGGTTGCGAAGCTGTTTACGTGTTAATATTGGAGTTATGTTTGGGATCGGTGTGGAGCTCCGTGTTGGAGGTTAACTTGCTTGTAGTACAGAAGGAAGGCTACAGCACAAAGGGTCATACAGACACATTGTAGTGACGCGTCGAAGGGCTGTATTTGGGTCGAATAGAGCCTGATTGTCCGTTACCATTAATGGCAAATGGGTGGACTTTGCGTCTTTTTCACTGTACTCCTGTTTAAGGGAAATATAAATTTAGGAAACTTTGAACCACTAGGAATAGCTCGGAAATGGTAAATTCCACAAATCAAAAGATACATTTGATATAAATTGTGCGTTTTAACGAGGTGTATGTCCTTTGAATACCAAGGCTTTGTCCATCTTTAATAGTTTACTAGGTATAAGTACAACTTTAAGCCAGAATAAAGTGGACTAATGCGGAAATTCCTAAAAACTGAGGACACGCCTTTGCTGTGTCATAAAATATGTTGAAATGATGTATCTTCATTACAACAGAGACGTTTTTGAGGTTCAGGTTTTTCAAATCAAATCTGCTCTGTATTACTTTTATGATAGGTTCATATATTATATCACGAGGATTGTAAGTATAAATACTGAATCGCCATTGACCTCACTTAATGACCACAATAATTTATGAAAGTATTTAACTTTATTTTATGAGTTTCCAAAATTACCATAATTGGCTTACACTATCAGAAAAAGACTTTATTGAGAATACTAGACGAACATTGCTTTAGTTATGGCTAACTTCAATAGTCAGTCGCAGTCACCTGTTCCCTAACGTCTGTGTTTCACAAACGTAACCTATAGCGTTAAAATTTCGTGAGCCTAAGAACTTTACTATGTGTCTGTCGAACATGATATTCCTTAATTTGCAAGTAAGTGTCACAACCAAAGTTTTCATTTTTATCCATAAACATTGGAAATATGAAAATGTACGATACAAGCGAATGGGCTGCCATCTATTGCTATCAGGTGGACACAGCCCGTAATGCATTGCCCCCTATCGGTAAAGTAGAGGAACCCGCTTAAAATTCTCTTAATACCAGAGCCTGTTAACTCAGATAGGAAACCAGGAGACACATTAAGGTTCGCGAAACACCCGGGGTCTAAAGATACATTTTGAGCGCTGCATGCGCCGGATTCAATGCCGCCCATATAATTATTTTGGCTGCCGTGTTGCATACTAACTAATGTATAAAATAACATCTGCTTAGTTCCAAATTTAATAGCTATTGTATTATTTTACTACTTATGAAGTAATTTTCGTAGTATTATTGGCCTATTGTCGAACTTATTTGAGCTTCATGTACGATATGAATAAGACACTACATTGGCTAACCTGTAAATATTTGAATTAAAGCTTTAACGGCAAGGAGGACAAGCCAAATTAAGTTCTGAACACAATTTTCATCAATTTGCGAAATTGTAAAAATTTGAAAGAACTACGAGGACGTATGGGCAGCAGGAAGAACGAGAATAGATTTCCACAAAGACCTATTGGTAAGTAAGATTTAGCATGTAGCTAAATACCGACAATTAATACGACATAACCTGAGAAGTGCCTTAATACATATTCGTGCATAGTTAAATTCTCTAGATTAATGTAGCATCTTATAATGGAAAAAGTGTGCTGTTTTACATACACAACCATTAGTTTCATTAAGCTTGTTACTATAATACTGCAATAATGGTTTTTCTGTTTATTGTCTTTCAGGGGTCATCCATCATCTCAGGCTACCAGGAATATGATGACAGAAATCCGAGTGCCGGATTATTGGATATTGTGTATGTTTCTTGTTTTGGTGATCTGCAGTGATCTTCAGGAACTTTAGTAACGTAGCACAAAGCATTCTTTCCCGCGTATACAGAAATTTAATGTGGCATATCAGTTATTTCTGAAAGTTTGAGTTTCATTTCATATCAGTGGAAAATTTAACAAAAACTTTCAGGAATACTGTGTCCAACAAGGAAAAGTGAAAAGTGAGGTTATTTTAGACAGTTGATTTGGTGTATTAGTTTTTGTGTTTGTACTTGTAGTTTTAAATTTAAAATGTATGTCATATATAAGTCCATGTAAGGTAAGTAATATTCAGTTTAAATTACTCAAAAAATAGCTCTGAATTTTCAGATATACCAAAATTAGCATCATCTGTGTTTACGTATAATCTAGATGGCTTAAATTAAAATATTTTGGGCGAGATGCTTGATATGAATTTTATAAACTTTTTCTTTAAATTGCAATGATAAGTATTTTGAAGAATTAAGTTCTCTTAACCTTACTCATCAGTGTACATCTACATCATTGATCAAGAATGTCACAGCTTTTAACAGCAATTAAAAGTATGATCTGAGATTCCATAAACCTAATTTGTTCTATATTGATTAATGCAGTAGTCACTATGCAATATTATTGTACACACTACACTTAATTATTTACCTGAAGAACCATCTTTGAAGAGGTCTGATGGTATTAGAATTTATTTGAAAAAGCTTTACAAGTTTTTAGGTGTAATTGTACATTGCAAGGAATGATTAAAATGTCATTGTGTCATCATCATTATATGCCACTTTTAATTGTATTTCTACTATTCCAGTTATTCTTAAAACATGCACAATGTCAGCTAGCTAGGACCTAAACACAGTGTGGCTTGATCTCAAATTAGTAAAGCTTCA
The DNA here is from genome assembly GCA_030765055.1 of Mantis religiosa. NCBI lineage: Eukaryota > Metazoa > Arthropoda > Insecta > Mantodea > Mantidae > Mantis > Mantis religiosa. Next base: position 114,938 of record JAUKNK010000923.1, read on the forward strand.
CAATAAATAATAGGTTATAAATCCTCTTCCTTGTTAACACACACACACACACACACACACACACACACACACACACACACACACACACACACACACACATACACACACACAAATGGGTTCAGAAAAATAACAAGTTTAAGTGATATTTGCACAGCATTTATGTATTCTGTGGTACATCTGTTCTCAGCATGTACTTGCCACCATTTATGAGTAATATTGGTACACAATTTCTGTAATGCTAACCATTTTAACGGTGATATAACGTTTCTAGCGTGACCCACAGAAATGTTACATGTCACATGAAGCTACACTGTTAAATATCCTCTCATTGCTCTAAGTTGGAATGAAAATCTCAATCTTTGGCATATGAAAAAGATGTTTAACCTAATATATGAGCCATTCTTTACATGCAGTGAGGCGAAGGCACATAATAATTTTGAAAAGTAGATAAAACTGCACATTATTTTTTCTATATAATGCACTTCTTGTTTCTTTGTAGTGAACACATAAGGGAATTATGGACTGTCAAAAGAAATAATGGTTACATGTGTGAGCAAATAAATTACATTACTAAATTATTTTCTATTAATTACTCAAACACATAGTTCCATCACTTTTACATCTAACTAAAACTACAAACAGCATTAATAGTTCATAGTGTAATCTTTCATTGAGTTATTTGTTTGACACACATTCAGTTGTATGTCATGGACTGAGAGGTTTACACTATGCAGAGGGCTCCATTTGCCATCTTAGTCATAAAGTACATTGCTTAAAGTCTTATCAAGTTAAAGCAAGCCATTTATCCAAACAATTGCTCTGCACATTAAGCAAATTATACTTCACAGTCAGATAACTACATGAAATTATCTCTTATTGGAGGATACATTGTGCATTAAATTTTATTTTTAAAACTGCACATTTTCTTCTTCAGCATTCATTACTGTGCATATGCATGCCATTGAAGCATTTAAAAATTCAACGCTGTAATATTCTTGTGTTGTGAAGACAGAGTTAACCTTAGGACAATTTTAAATGAATGATACAGCTTTAATGTAATTATTATTTTTCATAATTTATTCTGCACTTGTAAATGTTAATTCAACCAAAGTGATTAGAAGTATATAAAATAGTGCCAGTTATGAAATTTATGTCACCAGTTGCCAATACTGACTTCTGTACTAATTTGACATTATTAATCTTATATGAATGGATCACAAATTTCAGGTTCTTCTCTGAATGTACTTTAGTATACTTGTGCTGAAAATAATGTATGTACTATTGAGCTTTTAAAATTCTTATTAAATATAACCATTAACAGAGCTGCTTTGTTGTCATTTTAAAGAAATAGTGCTATTCTTTTGTACATAGTTGTTGTTATCATTTCAATGACGTGAAATACCTAGAGATGTAGTTAGTTTAGAAGACTACTTCCGAGATGCAATAACCTTTGCTGGATATTGCCTACATAAACATTGCATTGTTATTTTTCATGCAATAAATAATAAATCTAAGCTATGTATAAATAATATAGCTGTATTATATTATAAAATTTGTAAATGATTACAAAGCCTTTTCCCCAGTGTAAGATGTTACAGTTAGAGAACTTTCTTGACAGCAACAAGTGGTCGGTGCTCCCCTGGCGGACAGTTACTATAACTAAAATATTGTCCCCAGTGTAACAAATTCACGTAATGCGTTACGCTAACGACACTGTATCACTCACTGGTCTACGAAGGTTTATTTATCCATTGCTACAAATTTGAAGTATATAGTTACGGAGCTATTTCATTAACCATTTCCTTGTTAATTAAAACGTTGCATCCAATGATTTTTGCTCAATTCCTATCGTATTGTTATGTAATATTTCCAAAATAGGGTACGTATTTATAGCAAGTACAGTTAGTATTTTATTGTACCCAAAATTAGGATACTGAAGATTAACCAGGAATGACGTCATAGTCCATAGTCCATCTTTGAAGCATAGTTCCCTCTACGGAGAAGAAGCGGTCATTTTTGCGAAATAGTAATGAAATTACAGCGCTCTCAGTGTGACTGCTCTAGTAACTAACACAACCAGCTTCCCCTGGATATGAACACAGAACACCGTGTCTTCATGGTTGAATGCTACTTCTGTACCGGCATTAAAGTTGGTGTGACATAAAAATATAATTTAAACCGCTGCATAGAGGAGTTCATAAAACGGTATCGAGCATTCAGACAAGTACCTTGGAGCGCAATGTTGTCAAAAGTGTTAAGGTACCGTCAAATTGACGTACTTTTGTTAGCAACATAAACGTCTTACGTTTAATCAGTATACGATATATATATTTGTCATTTTCACGCCTAATTAAAATTTCTATTAGTGCTGGTATCCTTATGTCTTTTAAAACCAATAGGTGCATCAATCATTTCCAAGATACAGGATCAGTTACTCACAAAAAGAGGGATACTGGTCGCTATAAATTGATTGCTACCAATCTAGAATCAATAAATAATGTTATGACAGAAAGGCTTCAAGCATACCTTCTCGCAATACAAACAGTGTTTAAGGGAAGGAGAGAAAGGAAATATAAGAAAATGAACAAATAGGACTATGTACTAGAGATATTTTCTTGTTTAGATTTGGATAAAAGCTTTGTCCATATTGTAACACTAATTTATTTTTCATTACAGAACATATTCTGCTAATTTTCTTGGTTGTAATGAAGTCACATTGGGAGGAAACTGTGGGTGAAAGAAAAGAATTGAGATCAAACTGAAATATTTCTATTTTATGTGACAGATTTACAATGGACATACGTCTACCATTGTGAAATAGGTGTTCATTGACTCATCATTTCGTATATTCTTCATGGTATACTTTTAAGGCTGCATAATTAACTTTGCAGGACATTGCATTGCAGTATACAGCTTTTCAAGACAGTTTTCGTATCTACGCAGTAGGCGAAATTACGCACATTTGTATTACGCAGGCAGACCTACCTGTGAAATAGTGTATTTACCTGTCGGTAGAAGGAGGCTTCAAAGCTGCTGTCAGCACATCAAGTACGATCGCAACCCGCTAGGGGAATGGTATATAAACTCGCTCCACCAGCGATGCTGGTGATGATGTCAAATTTTGCGCGGTAAAATTAGATAAAAATGAACATCATGTACAAGGAATGGTAAATATCCTCAGTCTTCTCAGAGATATTTGCTAGACTGCCCGCTGTATGTGTTACAAATCATAAGTTTAACCCGATCTGACACAAGAAATATTTATTTACTTTCTACTGAGCTGCTCCATATTAATATTTCATATTCCCAAATAGAGTTACAATATCAATAGTATACCAATATAGGTGTATCTACAGAACTTCCAATCAGCAGTGTTCAGATAGAACAAAAGACAATGCTGATTTTGGGAAAGATATACTTTGTGTGATCTTGCCAATATATATATATATATATATATATATATATATATATATATATATATATCTGTCTAACTGAAAGTCCAGAAGTGCAATTGAATTTCTTTTAATAATATCTTATAATTCCCAATTTATATCGAAGGGCTGATGTAAGAAGATTTGTACATTTAACAAACTTTGCTTTGCCTACGTTCTCAGATAATAATTTGATAGCTTCAAACTAAAATCCATGTGACAGATGGTTCAAAACATAATTGAATTTATTTATACACTCGTTTAAATTTTTCTGTACACCAGCACAATAGTGTCATCAATGGACAAACTTTTAACTGCGATATCCCTTATATAAATAAAAGATTCCTTATATACATCGGAAATAATAAAGGCCCTAGCACAGAAGCTTGGAGTACATAATTTGCTACTCTTATACAATTTGAAGAATTTATTTTGGTGTGGGTTCTTTTTCGGTTCGTGGTCCTTTTGTGTGCTTGGTTAGGGATGGAGTATAAAAGGTTTGACGGTGAGGTGGAAAGGTGGGTGTTTAGTCTAATTGTCGGTGAGCTGGGATCTTTTTCTCAGGGTTCGGTTATGAAAAGTCGTGTTGACCGTCTCTCAGTTCCTTTATTTCTCTTTAGCCTGGCTCTCGTAGCTCTCTTGCTAACACTTGCGTTGTCTTCCTAATTTTTCCTTTCCCCTTTACGATGTTTTTTACGTTGCTTTGCGAACTCCCTCTTATTCCTTATATCTGCACTATCTTCAAAACCATAACTCTAAGTCGGACTGCGACATCGGATCCTACCTTTATCACAATAACGCGTCTTCTCCCCGTCGTATTCAGTACCAAAGTAACCTTCCAATAACACGTCTTCTCCCCGTCGTACTCGGTACCAGAGTAACCTTCCAATAACACATCTTCTCCCCGTCGTATTCAGTACCAGAGTAACCTTCCCATAACACGTCTTCTCCCCGTCGTATTCAGTACCAGAGTGACGCTCCCAATACACGTCTTCTACCCGTCGTATTCAGTACCAGAGTGACCTTCCAATAACACGTCTTCTCCCCGTCGTATTCAGTACCAGAGTGACGCTCCCAATACACGTCTTCTACCCGTCGTATTCAGTTTCTATCCTAGCTTTTCTTTCCTATCACCGCCCATTTTCTATTCCTTTCCTATTTTACGCCTATCACGTGCTTTACTCTACATTTTATTGGCAGGGTTTATTTCTTTAATTTTCTCTTATTGGTCACCTCCGTATGTCTTTCTTATGCAGCAGTAATATTCTCCGCCCCTCTGGGTTGTATGACCTCTCAGCGTCATAACGGTATTCTATCATGCTTGGCTGAGTTTTCCTTATGCTTCGCATACTTTACTGGCGTCTTGACGTCGGTTCTATTGTTCTGTTTCCTGCCTTGTCTATGTGCTCAGAAGCAACTCCTGTCTGATTTTTCCTTCATTTATACTATATTGCTATTTCGAATATTCTTTTTAACTTTGTTTCTTATATTATTTATTCCCTTTTTATTTCCATTATGCTTATTTATGATCTCTACTGTTGTATTAGTTTCTAGTTTCCCTCTTTTCCCTCTTGGAACCTGAGGTTTCTGCTTCAATTTTCATAACCGATATCACTGTTTATTTCAACATTTTATTTTATTTCATTCAGACCTCATGGATTTGGATGAAGGAAGTTCTCTGTAAATCTTCGCGTCGCGTCCTTGGAGGATGATGAACAAGAAATTAAATTTATATCCTCATGGATAGTTCGATACTTACTGATACTTTGTCTCTTAGTTATGATGTACACAGCGAATGAACAATATTTGTTGTAGATTGTCATCTAATACTTGTAAACTTCTTATGGCCGCGACTATTCCCAACAAAAGATAAGCAATATTGACACAAAGAGGATATGCAACAAGGACAGGCTTTCTTATCCTCTCTCCGACAATTTCCAAGTACTGTTAATGCTACATACCGTATAAACAAGCTTGGTGGTCTGCTATCTACTTACGTAAGTAAAACAATTATTGCATTTCAACACATCACATGTTATTAAGCACAAATGAATACCAGAGTCTCAACTCCGTGTTAAAAACTGAAGACGCATAGGGCAATCATTCCTGAATCTTTAGACCCCGGCGACCTTGGCAACTACGGCTGGTAAGACCGAGCTATGGTGCATTCGCTTCCCTTTTACTTCGGCTCCCGTTTTCACTGACTGATAGAATCAAACTTCTCTCGAAATCACATCTCGCCACACATGAATAGTTTACGCGCATTTCAGTTATCGCATATTAGCATAATACGCGTCAAATACGCTGAGGAAATATGCGGTAAACTATTCATCAGTGTGCGAGATGTGACTTCGAAAGAAGTTGTCCAATTTGTGAAAAGAATGTCAAGAATACACTTGAACTTTTCCTCTTAAATATGATTAATTGAATTCCACAAAGCATTATATCTTTATTCCTGTTGCAAATTTATAAATTTGTCTTTAAAAACAATTAAAAGTTTAAAAACGAGAGAGTGAGATCACTTAAGATTCTGTTGAGATTATACAAGACATCTGTATCCCCTTTCCCTCAAGCTTCTTAGTGCAATACTTAGAATAAAGATAACTTAATTCTAAAATAATGATTCTGTAGATACAGGAAAAATGGTAGGGTTACCATAATGTTATATGTAATGCAATTTGTTTGTACACAGAATGTTGAAATATTCCCTGGAAATATTCCCTGTGAGAAAAAAATTTGAAATGATAACAACTATGTACAAAAGAATAGCACGATTTCTTTAAAATGACAACAAAGCAGCTCTGTTAATGGTTATACATAATAAGAATTTTAAAATCTCACTAGTACATACATTATTTTCAGCACAAGTATACTAAAGTACATTCAGAGAAGAACCTGAAATTTGTGATCCATTCATATAAGATTAATAATGTCAGATTAGTACAGAAGTCAGTATTGGCAACTGGTGACATAAATTTCATAAATGGCAGTATTTTATATACTTCTAATCACTTTGGTTGAATTAACATTCACAAGTGCAGAATAAATTATGAAAAATAATAATTACATTAAAGCTGATCATTCATTTAAAATTGTCCTAAGGTTAACTCTGTCTTCACAACACAAGAATATTACAGTGTTGAATTTTTAAATGCTTCAATGGCATGCATATGCACAGTAATGAATGCTGAAGAAGAAAATGTGCAGTTTTAAAAATAAAATATAATGCACAGTGTATCCTCCAATAAGAGATTATTTCATGTAGTTATCTGACTGTGAAGTATAATTTGCTTAATGTGCAGAGCAATTGTTTGGATAAATGGCTTGCTTTAACTGGATAAGACTTTAAGCAATGTACTTTATGACTAAGATGGCAAATGGAGCCCTCTGCATAGTGTAAACCTCTCAGTCCATGACATACAACTGAATGTGTGTCAAACAAATAACTCAATGAAAGATTACACTATGAACTATTAATGCTGTTTGTAGTTTTAGTTAGATGTAAAAGTGATGGAACTATGTGTTTGAGTAGTTAATAGAAAATAATTTAGTAATGTAATTTAGTTGCTCACACATGTAACCATTATTTCTTTTGACAGTCCATAATTCCCTTATGTGTTCACTACAAAGAAACAAGAAGTGCATTATATAGAAAAATAATGTGCAGTTTTATCTACTTTTCAAAATTATTATGTGCCTTCGCCTCACTGCATGTAACGAATGGCTCATATATTAGGTTAAACATCTTTTTCCCATGACAAAGATTGAGATTTTCATTCCAACTTAGAACATTGAGAGGATGTTTAACAGTGTAGCTTCATGTGACATGTAACATTTCTGTGGGTCACGCTAGAAACGTTATATCACCGTTAAAATGGTTAGCATTACAGAAATTGTGTACCAATATTACTCATAAATGGTGGCAAGTACATGTTGAGAACAGATGTACCACAGAATACATAAATTCTGTGCAAATATCACTTAAACTTGTTATTTTTCTGAACCCATTTGTGTGTGTGTGTATGTGTGTGTGTGTGTGTGTGTGTGTGTGTGTGTGTGTGTGTGTGTGTGTGTGTGTGTGTGTGTTAACAAGGAAGAGGATTTATAACCTATTATTTATTGTGAAGCTTTACTAATTTGAGATCAAGCCACACTGTGTTTAGGTCCTCGTTAGCTGACATTCTGCATGTTTTAAGAATAACTGGAATAATAGAAATACAATTAAAAGTGGCATATAATGATGATGACACAATGACATTTTAATCATTCCTTGCAATGCACAATTACACCTAAAAACTTGTAAAGCCTTTTCAAATAAATTCTAATACCATCAGATCTCTTCAAAGATGGTTATTCAGGTAAATAAGTGTAGTGTGTACAATAATATTGCATAGTGACTACTGCATTAATCAATATAGAACAAATTAGGTTTATGGAATCTCAGATCATACCTTTAATTGCTGTGAAAAGCAGTGACATTCTTGATCAGTGATATAGATGTACACTGATGAGTAAGGTTAAGAGAACTTAATTCTTCAAAATACTTATCATTGCAATTTAAAGAAAAAGTTTATAAAATTCATATCAAGCATCTCGCCCAAAATATTTTAATTTAAGCCATCTAGATTATACGTAAACACAGATGATGCTAATTTTGGTATATCTGAAAATTCAGAGCTATTTTTTGAGTAATTTAAACTGAATATTACTTACCTTACATGGACTTATATATGACATACATTTTAAATATAAAACTACAAGTACAAACACAAAAACTAATACACCCAATCAACTGTCTAAAATAACCTCACTTTTCACTTTTCCTTGTTGGACACAGTATTCCTGAAAGTTTTTGTTAAATTTTCCACTGATATGAAATGAAACTCAAACTTTCAGAAATAATTGATATGCCACATTAAATTTCTGTATACGCGGGAAAGAATGCTTTGTGCTACGTTACTAAAGTTCCTGAAGATCACTGCAGAGTCACCAAAACAAGAAACATACACAATATACAATTATCCTGCACTCTGATTTCTGCCATCATATTCCTGGTAGCCTGAGATGATGGATGACCCCTGAAAGACAAAAAACAGAAAAACCATTATTGCAGTATTAAAGTAACAAAGTTAAAGAATGTAATGGTTGTGTATGTAAAACAGCACACTTTTTCCATTATAAGGTGCCACATTAATCTAGAGAATTTAACTATGCATGAATATGTATTAAGGCACATCTCAGGTTATGTCGTATTAATTGTCGGTATTTAGCTACATGCTAAATCTTAGTTACCAATAGGTCTTTGTGAAAATCTATTCTCGTTCTTCCTGCTGCCCATACGTCCTCGTAGTTCTTTCAAATTTTTACAATTTTGCAAATCAATGAAAATTGTGTTCAGAACTTAATTTGGCTTGTCCTCCTTGCCGTTAAAGCTTTAATTCAAATATTTACAGGTTAGCCAATGTAGTGTCTTATTCATATCGTACATGAAGCTCAAATAAGGTCGATAATAGGCCAATAATACTAAGAAAATCACTTCATAAGTAGTAAAATAAAACAATAGCTATTAATGAGAGAGCGTAGGCTTTCACGGCCGGAGTCAATATAACTGGAAGTTATTTCCGGGCTGTTATGCCGTAGTCTGCTGGATTTGTAGTTACCAGACATTTCGTCCGCAACTGCGGCGGACATCTTCACTGGCGTGGTCGTAGTCTCCTCGGAGAAGTTAGCGTAGCGTCTGAAGTGTTGACTGTCTGGGCTGCAGTATTTATACTGTTAGTGACCTCCGCTGATTGGACCGGCTGGCGGACGGAGCGAGGGAGTGGGCGGGCTTGGATAGGGGTGCTACCTTCTGGTTGGTTCGCTTGGTTTTCTTCTGTTCTGTGTTGTTTCTTATGTTCGATGACAGGGTGCCAGTTGCTGTTGAGCTTCAAAGTTTCTTCTTTCTTATTAAAATTATGTGGATGTTTATAAATTTCAATAGCCTCGCGTTGTAGCCGGGCATGGTAATGTGTTATAGATGAAAGAATGTTGGTGTCCTGGAATTTTATAATGTGTTCGCCCTCAGCTTCAATGGCGTGTTGGGCGACTGCAGACTTTTCAGTTTGTCCCAAGCGGCAGTTTCTTTTGTGTTCGGCGAGTCTGGTGTTAATGCTGCGCTGTGTGGTTCCAATGTAGACCAAACCACAGGAACAGGGAATACGGTATACACCAGATGATGATAGAGGCTCCCGAGGATCTTTAGCCGAGCGAAGTAGATTGTTGAGTTGTTTAGTGGGCTTGAAAACAGTGTTGACGTTGTGTCGCTGCAGTATATGTTGAATACGGTCGGTGACATTATTGAAATATGGCAGGAAAACTGTGCCATTATATTTGGGCCTCTGTGCATTCTGTGAGGCAGGTTTCGGTCTGGCAGGACGGCAAGCTCTTCTGACTTCTTGGATGGAGTAGCCATTGGATAAAAAGGCTTGTTCTAGGTGACGGAGTTCTGTTCTTAATAACTGCGGTTCGCAAATGCGTGAAGCACGATTTACGAGTGTATTTAACATGGCACGTTTTTGTCTGGGGTGATGGTTTGAAGCCTTATTCAGATAGCGGTCCGTATGGGTGGGCTTACGGTAAACAGTGTGCCCAAGGGTGCCGTCTGTTTTCTTGCTGACCAGGACGTCCAGGAAAGCTAGTTGTCCATCTTTCTCTTCTTCCATGGTAAATTGAATGCGGGGGTTGATGCTGTTAAGATGTAGTAGGAAATCTTGCAGGGCTTCTTTTCCGTGTGACCATACGACAAAAGTGTCATCTACATATCGGAGCCAGACAGTCGGTTTTAGTGGAGCCGTGTCTAAGGCATGGGACTCGAAGGACTCCATGAAGAAATTGGCCACAACCGGGCTGAGAGGGCTACCCATAGCAACGCAATCTATCTGTTCGTAGAACGAGTGGTTCCACTGGAAATATGTCGTGGTCAGAACATGACGGAAGAGTGCGATTAAGTCGTCTGAGAAGGTGTGTTGTAACTGTGCGAGTGCTTCTTGCACTGGGACCATGGTGAAGAGAGAGACGACATCGAAGCTGATGAGAAGGTCGTGAGGTTGTAGTGTGATGCTTTGAATTTTCTGGATGAAATGACCGGAATCTTTAATGAAGGAATCTGTTGAGCCGACGTGTGGTTGTAGGAGGCAGGCTAGATGTTTGGCTAAGGCGTAAGTCGGAGATCCAATTCCACTGACAATGGGCCGCAGAGGCACATCCGGTTTGTGGATTTTTGGTAGGCCGTAAAGTCTGGGAGGCTGTGCTTCAGATTTGATGATGCGGCGTTTGTCCTCTGCTGGTAGGGAAGATTTCTTAATAAGGGCATTGGTGTTTCGAACAATGCGAGCTGTGGGATCCCGTTTGATTTGGCGGTATGTGTCCGGTGTAAGAAGATCTGAGATTTTGTTCTCGTAATCACATTGGTTCAAAATGACGGTGGCATTTCCCTTGTCAGCCGAGCAGATAATGATACTTTTGTTGTTATTTAAGTTCTTTAAGGCGGTGCTCTCTTGAGATGTGAGGTTACTGGGTGGAGCCTTGGCATGTTGGAGAATCCTGGCGGACTCCCGGCGAATTTCATTGGCTGTTGCTACTGGAAGGCCACGTATTCCCGTTATAATAGCTATTAAATTTGGACCTAAGCAGATGTTATTTTATACATTAGTTAGTATGCAACACGGCAGCCAAAATAATTATATTGGCGGCATTGAATCCGGCGCATGCAGCGCTCAAAATGTATCTTTAGACCCCGGGTGTTTCGCGAACGTTAATGTGTCTCCTGGTTTCCTATCTGAGTTAACAGGCCCCGGTATTAAGAGAATTTTGAGCGGGTTCCTCTACTTTACCGATAGGGGGCAATGCATTACGGGCTGTGTCCACCTGATAGCAATAGAGAGCAGCCCATTCGCTTGTATCGTACATTTTCATATTTCCAATGTTTATGGATAAAAATGAAAACTTTGGTTGTGACACTTACTTGCAAATTAAGGAATATCATGTTCGACAGACACATAGTAAAATTCTTAGGCTCACGAAATTTTAACGCTATAGGTTACGTTTGTGAAACACAGACGTTAGGGAACAGGTGACTGCGACTGACTATTGAAGTTAGCCATAACTAAAGCAATATTCGTCTAGTATTCTCAATAAAGTCTTTTTCTGATAGTGTAAGCCAATTATGGTAATTTTGGAAACTCATAAAATAAAGTTAAGTACTTTCATAAATTATTGTGGTCATTAAGTGAGGTCAATGGCGATTCAGTATTTATACTTACAATCCTCGTGATATAATATATGAACCTATCATAAAAGTAATACAGAGCAGATTTGAATTGAAAAACCTGAACCTCAAAAACGTCTCTGTTGTAATGAAGATACATCATTTCAACATATTTTATGACACAGCAAAGGCGTGTCCTCAGTTTTTAGGAATTTCCGCATTAGTCCACTTTATTCTGGCTTAAAGTTGTACTTATACCTAGTAAACTATTAAAGATGGACAAAGCCTTGGTATTCAAAGGACATACACCTCGTTAAAGCGCACAATTTATATCAAAATGTATCTTTTGATTTGTGGAATTTACCATTTCCGAGCTATTCCTAGTGGTTCAACGTTTCCTAAATTTATTTTTCCCTTAAACAGGAGTACAGTGAAAAAGACGCAAAGTCCACCCATTTGCCATTAATGGTAACGAGCAATCAGGCTCTATTCGACCCAAATACAGCACTTCGACGCGTCACTACAATGTGTCTGTATGACCCTTTGTGCTGTAGCATTCCTGCTGTACTACAAGCAAGTTAACCTCTAACACGGAGCTCCACACCGATCCCAAACACAACTCCAATATTAACACGTAAACAGCTTCGCAGCCGGGTATACAACTCGGCGAATCCTTTCTACAGGGCTGCACTTACTGACTCATGAACTGCTTCCTGCAGCGTTTCGAGTCCGCCAACTGTTCATCACGGAGCCCAGAACCAGACACTCTTTTATTCATTGCTCACTGACCATCAGACTCGGGAAGTGATCAAGGGCAGCAACTCCTCCCTCACGGAGCCAGACTCAGCTCGCACCATCAAACTACATTGCTCTTACAACAACAACAACAACAACAACAACTACTACTACTACTACTACTACTACTACTACTACTACTACTACTACTACATCGGAGAGCGAGGAGGCTTATCGGAAAATTGTCCAAACACACAGATGTTTACGTCAGGTTTTCGCACATACACGGCAAGTCCAGTGTATGTACAGTTGAGTCCAGAGGGTCTACTCCCATTAGCCTTGAACCCGTAGCAACAAGACCCGGGTCTCTTTCAACCAGGGAGTTATCCGAGCTGTCCCTTAAAGGGCGCCCGGCATCCTCCGTGGGGCTTTCCATTAGGGCAAGACCTAGTTTCCTAACAAGCCCCCCATCTGGTCCTAGGGGCACAAGACGGGACGGAAGTGGATACGCCACTTACGCGCGTCAACACTCAAGGTGAAGACTACCTATATGACCTCGGTGGGGCCGCCTGGTGATCTAGCACACCTTCTACTAGCTAAGCAGGCTATACCCGGAAACTTAATGGCTTCCCTCAACCCCGTCCGAAGACGTACCCAATCTCCCACGGGTATCGGGAACACACTGCCCCCTCGAGACCATCCGAATCCGAACAACTCCAGAAGGAGGGGCTCGGCTCTTCGGCCCGAGGCTCCTCTAGTAACGTCAGAGGTACCACGAGTGCTAAGGGTCAGCAGCGCCCGCACTTTGGCAGCTGAAAGGAACGGATCCCTTCCCCTACGGGACCAGTGTATGTACACTCTCTTCAGATGCAATCGTCTTCAAGTCCAACTTATACCCAAAAATGTTATAAAAATAAAGTAGACGTTAATTAAAAGTTTTCTGCCATCTACTGGTAGAGTAAACGCAGACATACTGAGCGGTACCCCAGTGCTATCTGTCCAGTTTGTGTGTACTATACCCTCGTGGACACGTAACAAAGCAACATTGTACTCGGATGGAAAACAGACACACAACGAGTCACATGGCATCTCCCATAACAGAATCTCTTACGTAACCTTTGTTACAAATAACCTTACCTCACTGACATGTATCCATCCGTATAACATTGCCTTCCCTTTTCCCCTAATTGGCTAATCGTTTCGGCGCCGCCTAAAGGCTAGATTAGAGTTGAGTTTTTAGTTTTAAAAATGTATCCATATTCTTGTCACATCCTTCGAAGATGTAAATTTAAATCCCGGGAGGTATGTAACGTTGGTTTAACTTCAACTGTTCACAGAGATGTGTACACATAAGGTACTCGTGCACCCTTGCACACAAACACAAATTGACACCTAACTTCGTTTACAAATACATATTTTTGGTTTCAGCCGGTTTGGAAACATACATTTTTGGTGAAACCTCAGTTCTTGGGTGGAATGTGGTAGTACCCTATTTACAATAAATATAAAGTGAAGGAAGGAAGGGAAGAAGGGAGGAAGGGTTGAAGGGAGGAAGGAGGGAGGGGGATGAAGGGAGGGAGGGTGTGAGGGAGGGAGGAGGGGAGGAAGGGAGGAAGGAATGAAAGAAGGAAGGGGGTGTGTATCCGAGTGACAGAAGGCTGAGATATGCTTTGTCCTGGCCTGCCGGGGAGTTTCCAGGTCGTTGAATGTACTTAAACGTGCCCTTTAAAATGTCCCGCTATTTTGGGGAGGCTGCCCTTTACTTCATTCACCTCATCCTTGCTCCCGGAAATGTCCCCGTTTGGAGTTATAGGTACAAGAGACCGCATTTGTGGCTCCGTGTATATTCCCCTCCTCCAAGTAGTCCAGTCCAGTGAAGTCCTAGTGAATTTCCTCATAATAACGTATCATATTCCAAACTAGAGTTACAATATTAAAAGAATACTAATATAATTGTATCTATACAACTTTCGTTCACTGGTGCTCGGATAAGACGACGGACAGAGCTGGTTTTGTGTAAGATATAGTTTATGTCAGCGTGCCAATCGTTATATCCTTCTAATTGAAAGAACAGAAATATGATACATTCAATTTCTTTTTATAGCACATTATTAATCCGAATTTCTCTCGGCGAGTGTGAAGTACGATGAGTTGTAACTGTAACAATCTTTGTTTCGTCTAAGTTCACAGAAAATTTATTAGCTTTAACTAAAACAAAGCTGACACAAAATTCTAAACATAATTTAATTTAATTACACATTTATTTTAATTTTTACTGGTTACCTGGACACTAGTGCCAGAAGCAGATCAGGTTATACCTGCGATATGCTTTATATAACGTGAGATGTCGTTCATATATATCAGAAGTAGTAAATGCCCTGACACTGAATCTTGCAGTACTCCATCTACTATTATTGTACAATTTGATGCTTGCTTTTCATAACTGATATCAGTGTTTACTACAGCATTCTCTCGTTCATCATTTAGATACCATACAAATCACGTAGTTAATTTAACCGCTTTGTAATTAATTTAACGATTAATGCGGATCTATATTCTTAACAACTGGAACGAGGTCATGAACTTTTGTGACGGAAATGCCCAGTTTTAATGCAACAAGACAATGCAACACCTCACAATACATGAATAACCATGGAAAAAATTCAGGAGTTGGGCAGGAAGCGAACTGCCACTACACCCGGCATACAGCTCTTACCTCACTCCATCAGATGTTCTTTTCCGATAGATGACCCAGTTTCTACGTGGAAAAATTTTTCATATTGAAGCAGTAAATTTGGGGGTCACCAAATTCTTCGCATCAACAACCAGAGACTGGTACCATCGTTTGAAAGTAATCTCGCTGAATGATGGCTCAAGACCATAGAATCTAATAATCTGTACTTTGAAAATTAGTTGGTTACTTCTCATAACACACTTTAAATAACTGTTTTTCTTAAAACAATTTACTGAAGAGTCAGTATCTATAATAGGTAGAGGAGGTTTAGCTCTCTACCCAGAAATTCTACATAGTAATTTTTCTGTGTTTTGACGTCCATTCAATAAAAACGTACTTTTTATTTAAGAAAATGGGCCGTGTAAATTTCTAGGTATCCGCGTTTGTCCTGTCCAAGTGTCCAAGTGTGTGTGTGTGTGTGTGTGTGTGTGTGTGTGTGTGTGTGTGTGTGTGTGTGTGTGTGTGTGCGTGTTGCTGTGTGTGTGGTTGGGTGTATTATACTCTGGTCAAGCCAAAAGAACAGAATGTCAAAGAATCATAGAGCGACCAGCTTTTAAAGGATTTAATATGCAGATTTTCCTTTTCATTTTGTTAATGATGCACGACGTAATAAAATACATTTGGCATAGCAAAGACACCGATTGGGAATGAAACACAAGAGCTATCTTATCTGTTTGATCTTGATGAGATCTCAAGAATGTTCTAGAGGCAGAGAAATGGGAAACTTTCAGAACTTGGGTTATTTCTACTGGAATGCTTAGCTGTGTATTACCGGGTGCCAATCCTCCTGTATACTTGGCTCATAGTCGCTGTTAAAATATGACAATATGATATATTACAGTTAATACGTCACAGATATAGCGTGCGTTGTAATCTACAGCGGATTATACAAACTAATCTGTAGTGAAATATATTTACATGACTATCACAATAATTATATTGCCTACAAATAGTGTGACTCTAGTGTTCAATATCCAAGTATATGTGCTAGAACGCTGTACATTTGTATGAAATGTTCAACACAGGACTTTGTGGCTATTAGTAAATTAACTAAACGCAAATAATAAAGTCTGGGAATAAAAGACGTCGAATGAAACATGACAGTTGTACAGTATTAATAGCTGCACAATGTGGGACGTATGCTTCGGATCAACATCCTGATAAAATGAGAAGCTGTCCAAAATAACCATTATTTCTGCACTTTGTTTTAAATTTTGCTGTAATAGTCTAAGATAGACTTCCTTGTTCACAGTTGTGTCTATGAACACCAGCTTTTCCACCCCCATAGAGGAAATACAGCCCCATACCATTACGCTCCCTCCACCGTGTTTGTGCCTTGTAAATTGCGCTCTTCCAGCTCCGTGTTTGATTTCCTCCACACAACCATCCTACCATCGGAACCAGCAAAGTTGTATTTGGTTTCGTCACAAAATATAACTTGGTCCCACCAATCGGCTGTCTCGTTCAAAAACTCTCCGCAAATTCTTGCTGGAAATGTATGGCTTTTTCTGGCTACACGACCATTAAAATCTTGTTTTCGCATGGCTCTTCTGACTCTTTCAGGGTTGTCAGTCCCAGTTCTTCCTTAATCTCAGCACACATCACCGGAGCACTTATACGCGGATTCCGTTTTACCTTCCGCATAATATAAGACTCCTGCATATAGGTAAGAAGTTTTGGTCGCCCTGGCTTTGCTCGAGATTCAATTCTGTCTTCATACTTATACCGGTGAACTATGTAGTAACTGTACTTTTGCTAAGATTCACAATCTCTGCTATTTCCCGTTATGTATTGTACTTTTCATAGCGATAGATCAATGTCTTTGTTCAAAGGTACTCTGCTTACTTCTGGGCCCATACTATGCTAATACATTCTTCTTGGTGAACAGTTGACGTACTTCTACGATACTGTTTTGTCTAGTGACAGACTTCACCTACTCGTTAGTATTCCATTTCATTTGTTCTGTCCGATTCTTTTTGTGTCGTAAACTCACGATGTAAACAAGGCTGAATGTGGAAGCTCTTAGTTTAGCCACATTTTTAATCTGCAAAATGGATATCCATAGCAAATGATTTTTTTAACACAAGGATTACTTTGAGATTGATACACATAATCTATCCTGCTTTATAGAGCACTCCATAGAGAAATGCAAAGTCTGTCCGATTATTTATGGGAGTCAGTGTATGTGACTTCTGCTTTTCTTGAATGCCCTCTAAAGGGCAATTAGTAGAATAGTTAATAGAAGATGGTTAGGAAACAGTGCATAAGTGTTGTAAGGGACAGAAATCAATCACTATGTATGTCGGTTCCAAAAACATCTTACCCAGGTAAGAAAGCTGCAGTAATAATTTTAGAGAGATTACTAACTATTTTGTCATTAGCCTACATTCACACACAGCTTTAAACACGCCCCTGAATGTGTAGCCTATTCATCAGTTGACAATAACATTGGAACACAAAATAGCAGATCTACACGGTGGGAGCAATTTGATTTAAATCTTCACCCAGAACGTGTTTTCGTTGTACAGCCATGTCAAAAAAATGTTAAGAATTAGATACATTGCTTTCGCTTCTGTCACAAATTACGACACTTTTTACTCATACAGTAATTGTCATGGCAGATGTAGTTTTCTTCTGTGCTAAAACTACCAAAACGAGCTCAAAACACTGCATAATGCTGTAGAAAGCGTGTAAAATTTTGAGGTGGGTCTTAGGTCCGCGGTTAATTCATATAGAAACCTTCCCTAGCAAGGTAGTGTTGACTAAGTGGTATCGTACACAAGCGAGCAGATGTTTTCCGATGCGGGCAAGCCTGACCTACATGAGGGAGGCGGGTTTCTTATCAGTTAGTTGCGCCAGGTGATTCACTTTCCTTATACCTGACCAGCGATTTCAGTGCACAATTAATTTAAACCTCAATGGAAAACAAAAACAATTTTGCCACATGAATCGTAGGTGGTTTTATATAACTCTCTACTACCAACCTTGTATCTATCGATCATTTTAATAACGTTATTTCCTCTCTCTCGCACACCACACCTCAACCATTTTAATCTCCCTTTCTTCTTTTTAAATATATTTCCTTGACTCATAAAGTTTTAGCTTTATCTGGAATGAAATACTTCTACCTTTCATAGTTTAGCGATACTATAATGTTAAACTGCGTGCTATTTAAAAGTATTTTTTAAAATTATTGTTTACAATTTATATCTTGTTCCGAAAATAAATATATTATTTTTGTCACAGTTCTAAGGAACAGCTTATATGATATATTACGACAGTTAATATAGCCACCAAATTGAAAGCTTTATATCTATATACTTTTAACGAACAACGAAATAAATAAAATAACTATTTTGTTTGATAATGAAAGTTCAAATACAAAATCACGTTAGCGTCAACGGCATGTTAGAGGTTTCACGAAGGAGTTCTTTAAATGTCAGTAAAGCTGATATGATGCATTTCACTTTTAGCTATACGTAGAAACCATCGAACTAGACCGGGCTTGAACTCGCAACCTTTGGATCAGAATGCCAGCATCTAAGTCAATATGATCAGCTTTTGTAATGATGATGGTGATGGTTTTTTTCCTTTTTTTTAATTTACGTCCTCCAACGTTGTCTTCTCGGACGATGAATGGAATGGGTGACATGATGCTCAAATGAGCCCAGAGTCCATAGAGCTTAGAGTTATCCGACATTCGTCTTTTAGGATAAGGGGAAACCCCGGAAAAAACCTTAGCCAGGTAACTCCCCCTGATCGCCATTCGAACTCGGGACCTCTTGAACGTGAGGCAGACACGCTATCACCACGCTACCGAGGCGGGCAATGATGGTAATGATGATGATGATGATGATAATTATGACGACAAAGAAAACCTCAAAGGTTAAATAAGATTGTAACGCTGATCTAATATGCAGTTATAATAGAATTAAACATTTCAACAAGAAATAGTTTACGCATTTGAAGCACATATATTTCGAAGCAGTGTGCAGCAATTATGTGCTCTAGAGGCTGTGAACATGACAAAATTTCAGGTAACAAATAAAAACAAAGATCGCGAAAAATCAACTATCATGTAGATGCCGTTGCCGAAACCGGTCAATTTAATACGTTAGTGTTAGCACTTTCTTCGTTCAAGTATTTTAGGGAAATAATGTAGATTTACGTCAAGAACATATTAAACGTTCCGTCTTCGAGTGAATTTGTCTACATAGGCAATAGAACTGTCACCGTGGTTGAATGGACATGTGGTCGATGCACTCTGGGATTGGTAGTTACCTCCTCGGTGACAAAGGTCACATTTGCATTATATATATATAAGAACGGAAGTTTTGCATTTGATTTAAAAACGACAAAGGGTATCATTGTATCGTGCATTAGAGAGAATAAGATTAGAGAAGAATGCCTTTGACAACGGAAGTCACTCGGGGCCGTATTGTTGGCATGTGGGAAGCAGGTCTTGCTACCACACAAATAGCTAATTCTGTAGGAAGAGGGCTTGACTGCGTTCTTTACTGGATCCGGCGGTTCCAGGAAGAGGGAGAAGAAGGATTACAAAACCGACCTAAATCCGGAAGACCCAAGGTTACCTCTCCGGATATGGATGCAGCCATAGTGAAGAATTCCAGAGAGAATCCGTTCCGCCCTTCTACGTCAATCGTAAGGCATATGGCACTTCAGATAACGCCTTCGACTGTTAGAAGGCGTCTTCATGCTGCCGGTATCCACACTAGGAAGCCAGCTGGAAACGAGAACCTCACAGAAGACTATAAAGCTGCTCGTGTGGGATTTGCTCTCCAGTTCCTTCCAATGCCTCAGACATTCTGGGACACTGTAGTATGGACGGACGAGAAGTGTTCTCATCCGACGAAGAGGGAAGTATGATACTTAGGCGTCCAGACAAGTCACGCTA